>JAAXYW010000101.1:0-60686 GCA_036851895.1 Orthonychiurus folsomi | reverse complement strand
CTTGGATAACCTCATGCTTATTTATTGCCAACATCTCAAGTCCTTCGAATCATTCATTTCTCTCCACTTTCCACGAAGGAAAAATTCTCCTTGGCTCAGTTTCTGACGGAGACATGGATCCACGGGGGTGGGTGGGGAGGAAGATGAGAAATAGAAAAAAAAGGAGAGTGAAAGCCCTTCTCCCTATCCCACAAACTCAATGAATATTTTTCCTCTTTAGTCGTAGGGGCTGTAAGAAATGGGAATGGATCCCCCCACCAACCACCTTCCCTCCTTTTTTCTTTCACAGAAAAGGAGACTTATGTATCTTTGAACTGAGGGCTCTCCTTCCTTCCAACCCCGTGTGACCAGCTCCTTGTGTACACTGAGAAAACTACTACAACCAATCGATCCTTCCTCCTTTCATTCGTCTTCTCATATCACCCAGTCCTCTTCTTTTTGCAAATGCTTATTCATACACACCTAAAGCCGCCACATGACACTGACGAAGTCGCTTTGTATGTAAATCTCGGACGAGCTCAAGGCGCTACTACTTCCTTACCTACGACGGGGACTTCTCTCCTCTTGCCGCAATTCCGGTGTCGAAGCTTATGACATCCAGTTGGCCTCCAGGAATCGATAATAAACTTGGATCCCTCGAAAATGTGCCCTTCCTTGGCCTCCCGCCCTCTTACGTTGTTCCTTTCTCTTTGTCTTGGAAGAAAGGACGAAGGGAGCTAGCCCCGCGGTTTAGTTATGATCGGGGATTCACCTAGTTTTAGTTTCTTTCAAGTGTTTGTCTCCCTCCTACTTCCGAGACCTTCATTATTAGCATCTTCACTTCAAAGAAATTATTCGGAACCAAAAGTTCCCGCTCTCATGTTTTATTTGTTCAGAATGATTTCAATTCCATTTTAAATCACACAAATCAGAATTTAATTTTCAGGTGTTGATGTGCAATCCTTTCCTGGAAGGACAATAATTAACCATAAAATCCAATTTGCGTTGATTAGAAAAACATGGCTTACATATTTCTGACTGAGTTGATTGTTTTGAGTCCAAATTGTAGCTCATTGCTAACAGAATTGTGTATAATATACGCCCTCTGAAATTCACATTAGGAGGGGACAAACCATTAATGAAAGGATTGTACCTCAAACTGTTTTAATATGCAAATTCTCAATTCAAAGTGTGGAGGTGCGTGCTGTGTCCTGGATTCCAGGTGGCGGCTCTCCCCACCGACTTTCATTAAATATTCAGGAAAGCCCACATGATACTTTAACCGCTCATTCATTTTTAATTTTATTTGTCCTTTAATTTGTTTTAATCCTGATAGGGATGGCCCATGGGTTTCAACGTACATTCATAAAGCTGGAAGCAATTTGTACAAGCGAATGGGTGGATTTACATGAGCCAAATCATGGGCAGGCGGAGTCAGTAAGAGGAGTTTGAATGTCCGGTTTTATTGCATTTATTGTGAAGGCAACACATGGCTGAGGACGAGGAGTGTCGCCTGGCATGGCATCCAGGACAAAGTTTTCATTTGGGATTTGGCTTTCCCCCTTTCCCTCGAATGGCTGGAATCCATCAGCGATTTAATAATTCAAATGAATATTTTCCCCGTTCAACTTATTTTCCTTGCAAAAAAAACTTTTTTTCGTGTTGACTTCGTCGGAGTTGGGGAAGCTAGACTTTAGGGCTTTAATGTGATGCGTACGGCAAGGCATTTCGCCTACAAAAGACTTATTTATCGAATATAATTTTAAAAGTTGCTGGCTCGGAGCATATTCAATCCGCGGTGGACAATGGATCCTCTTCTCCTCACAATAAGTACTTCAATATATATGCAAAATGGTAGCTGCAAAATGTAGGGGAATTTCCTGTTTCGTCCACAAATACAGGGGGGAAGGGCTGAAAAGGAACGGAGGACTTTCTCCTCCTCCTCCCCTCCACACTTCCACCACATGTCTACAAACGACACATAAAAACTCACACTTGCATTACCATCCTGGACTACTTCCATAAGTCCCCCAGTACACTTTGCGTGCAAGGAGAATGATGGAAGCGAAGCCACCTGGATTTTATGCCTTCCCAGCACAAAATTATCCCTTCTCCAAAATACGATTCCTCCAATGAAAATTGCATTTGGCAAAATTTTGACATCCCGACGACACTGATAAATCCATTCCATTTTCCCTCCTGCCGACCTCAAAATTATCCATGCCACGCGCCCAGTTAAAAACTTGCCGAGCCCAGGGAACGGGGTTATTAATGGAACCAAAGACGATCCGCGCATCTTAATATATTACCCAGCACCATTTAATTTTTCATTTGTGTTTTTGTGCTGAGCCTCCCCAATCACACGTCCCCGTCGGCTTTTCCCTTCCCTCATTTCATTCTAGGGAAGAGTGAAAATAACTAATTGTCCTCGATTTCCCGGAAGGTATTAAAATCCGGCTGTTGCCTTGGGACCCGCCCACCATTTCCTCCTCGTCCTTCACCATACGTGGAGTTGACACTCTTGTTCATCATACCACTTATTGCCCCAAAGGGATTCAAAATCAGACGGAATGCCGAATACGTGCGTTGGTTGTCCAAGTGACTGGCTTCACATGGAAATGCCATTCCTTGGGGTTCCCATCCATTTGGATTCCAGACAACATCCACGAAGCTCACATTCCACTACCTCCAATCCCATAAAACCCGGGCCGGATCCATTCGAATCCTTTAAATTTGGGTGTGAATTAAGTTTGGGGAGTGATTAAAGCCTGAAGCCCGCCCCGCCGAGTGTTTTGAATCCCGAGGCTGATGAAACTTAAGACGGAGTGACATTAATGTTAAAGCGGGTGGGAAGAGGAAGAAAAAGTTTCCTTCAGTCAAGGGGAAAATGAGTTCAGTTTATTTTAACTGAAGAAACAATGCTTATTCCTTTGATTTGACTCCCTCCCGAAGTTACTCTTAGTCTTGAGTGAGGGAAGATAAAGGGGGCGGGGTTGGAGCTTAAAATTTTAATCAAACAAACTCTCCTCGCATGACTTTAGGGTCAAGAGTCAAATTTGTCGCTTAATGAGTTTGTGGGGGGGGGGGGGGTTGAGGGTTGAGGATCTAGGGCTAAGGAGGTTTGGGTTTTCTCTCTTATTCTTCGTCGCCTGAGTCCTCCACCCGCTGCGGCCTCAGAGACGTCAAATTAAAAAACTTTTTTGATATGACGCATTGCATTGGACTCGAGTCTTGGCTCAACTTCTAATTTTGACGTAGAAAATTCCGTCAACCAAAACACCACGTTGGCTCCACTTTGACTGTGACTACAACAAAATTTAATATTCGTATTCCATTTGTCCACTCACTCCTTGTGTTCCTCGAATTCCTTGCATGGGTTGGAGAGCGCTACGAAAAAGGATTGGCAAAGGTTAAGGAGATTTTAATAGTTTTTCATGCATCTATTAAACCCGCACCCAGTCTTTTTCCCCCAGTGGTTCCAAATCCGTAGGAAATGGTTTCGTTCCTCTTCCGCGTGACTGGATTCCTTTCTTTGTTAGTCAGTTCGTTCAGGTTTTTGAGAAGTCGAAGACCCGTACGTACGTAAGAAAATATTCTTGGAATTTGAAACCCGAATTTTAATTAGCTACGTCTCTCGCTGAGTCTATTATCTTGGAGTAGAGTTAATTTGTGTGGGACGCAAGGGGTGAATTCGCCAAGGAACCACAGCCAATCCACTCTAAAATAACACCCGGGCGGCTTTTTTTTTATATACTCCATCCCGTTAGCTTCCTCTTCGATCAGCCAAAGAGAAGCGAAACCTTTACTGTAATAAACAGGAGCACACTCCGCTGTCAATCACATGTATTCTTCAAATCGAATGACACATTTCGTCCTCCTCACACTGACTTGGAACAGATGTTTTTCTTCGTAGCTTCTTTTGGCACACCCGCCGAGTACTGGTACTATATTTTTCTCAACCATGCAGCTTTGTGTTGGCTTCATAAAATATTTCTCAAGTCCCTCTTCCAGAGTTATTGGTTACCAGAAACTAAACATGCATCCTTCACATTTATATGAGGCATTTGTGAATTTTATGGAAGGACCTTAGTAGGGATTTTGAAGACTGCAGGATACATTTAAATATTTGAATCCATAGTTGATTTCTTTTGAAAATTCACTTTCCTTTTTACATGGTGTATGGACAGATGAGAAAAAAATCTATTTGAAATTAAATAAAGTAGAAGCTGAATGAATGACTGACTCCCCCCTATTTAGTAGGGCGTGGAGACGGGCATTTATTTGAGCAAATGGAGAAATGTCTAAAGTCTTCAATGTCTGTGTTATTAAGGGAAAGGGTGTGGGAGGGGCGGTAGGAATTGATTGAATTAAAGCTTCCTCCTCTCTCTCTCGCCAAACTCGCCCCTTTTATTTGGAAAACTGAAAAAACGAACGAAGAAATTGGAATATGGGTAGGTGGGTTAGGATGGATGGGCTTAAGGATTTTAGGGTAAATGTGTTAGTGTAAAAGTGTATTCATCTCTATATTTACCAAATACGAGTTATGTAACATTTAATGAGGGCTGAGATATATTCGTGTACATATATTATGAGAGCTGTTTGTTTGTGGGGTGTAAGTTAGAGGAACAGGATGGGTGTGGTGGGTGTGACCTAAAACATGTTTTATGATATCAGAAAATAATACGGATTTCAATTTTAAATCTACCGCGGGACATGAATGGGTTTTTTTTTGGGGTGGGAAGGGACGGTGAGCCCTTTTTTTGGAAGAAATTGGGTAAAGTGCTTAAAGGGGGCAACCATGCTCCTCCACTGAACGAATTCCCGAAATACGTAACGTACGTACAGTACATGAAAGTAGTGAGTAGTTAATTTGTTGTCGTACGTGTAGATCGTAGTTTAAATTGTTAAGACACTTAAAATGTTAAGGACTATATATGAGGGTGGGGAGGGAGTTGTGGGGTTTGTGTAATGGAAACCCACTCCTTCCCCCGAGGAATAACCCATTGTCATATTTGTCGTCGTCGTTTCAAGAAAAAGAAAACCCGAGTTGACTTCGGTAGAAAATATTCTCTGTGTTTCGGGTGGAAGCGGTGTGTTTCCTTTTTTTGGTTTAGCTGTTGTTGTTGTTGTTCAATCCAAAAAATGATGTTGATGAAAATATGTGTGTTAAATTCGCGGTTGATGGAAATGAGTAATTAAAAAAAAATTGTGTAAGATTATTGTGTACAGTGTGAAAAAAAAGGCGCTGTTGGGTTGATGTTTGGAGAAAAAAAAAGATTGGAAACGGAACGGACGAACGATGAATAAAATCTCCTCATGAAAGCAATAAAAGTTGAAGTAATAATAATACATACATACATAAAATGATACTTACAATATATGTACAACCTACCCCCCACATGGGGTGATACCTTCCCCCATTTTACGTCACCGTACAACCTAACTCTTAAACTGAAGACACAGTAAATTATAATTATTACTATGATCATTAACATATACGAAATCCATAATGATGATGATGGAATATTATTATGCATCGGTTAATTAAGGATGTAGTAGATTTTTGGAGTAGTGAAGAAACAGTTCAATGTAATGATTACTATATGGATAATAAACATTCAAATAATTTGAAATCTTTTTCGTCTTCCCGTCCTGTGTCAGTCATTCCTTGCATCCATCGCGTCTCCTTCACGCCACGCCATTCGTCAGCACTTTCTTAATCAAATCCCCGCCTCCCTTGATTGATGGAGGGGCGGGGATTTTTTCTTTACTTTTTTTTCCTTGCCTTGATTCAGAATCAAATTCAATGAGATTCATCCAAGACAAGCCCAGAGATCCCTTCTCGTGATTTTGACATGGATTGGTTGACTGGAGAGGGGAAAGGACAATGGGAGCCAGTTTCCAGTCCCGTGGTTGACTTCATGCATGACATTGCCATTAAGGCTTTTCGCCGAAACGTCGAAAAGTAGCTGGTTGGACTGACTGGGAGAGAGGAACGGCGTGTAATAATTTGCGATTTGGGCAATTTGGCTAAAGTGGGGGAGAGGCAGTCAGGCCCACGGAGAGATAATGGAAAGTGTTGGATGCATTTCTAATACAAGGGAAAAGGAATTCCTTCTCCCCTCTCCTCAACCCGTTGATTGTTCCAATTGGAAGTGGGTTGGGTTTGGTTGGATGAAGATGGATTTGGGATGGAGGACAGGTCTTTTTTTTGGAGGGAAAGGTGTGTTTCCATCGGCCACAGGCATCCATCCCCAAACATACAATTGGAAGCGATGAGTCCGCCGTTTCCTTAAAGAACCCGTCCGTTCCGACTCCCTTTTCACACCCGCTTTCTTCTCACCGCAGCAGCAACAGACCCTTTCCTCGTGTCCTCTCCGTCAGCAGAAAAGCAGGAGCAGCTACGATGCGATCCTTGCCAGGATCCAATGTCTTCAGAAGACGACGACGATGGGACAAATGTAAGGGACGTGAGGGGCCTCCGTCCGTGATATATTTGACAGTCTTATCGGGAGGTTTCCAGGTCATCGAACCGGAAATGAAATGCGGACATTAGCGTGGCGCTTCGACAGTCACAAGTCCCTCCCTGTGAAACCTGAGGCCTATAGTCTCCGTATGCAAAAAAATGAAAAGGACGAGGAAGGAAATGTCATTTAATCTAATCTTAGTGTTTTAATGTTGATGGAGGAGGGGCTGGAGCGTGGAGACGTACACGTTAGACTTGGACGCGGGTTCGTCGGTGCATGTGAACTTCCAGTTTTTTGGTAAAGGATCCATGGATGAGGAAAGATACACGGAGGGAGATGGGAAGGGAAGATACGTAAATGTACGTACGTAGGCTTGAGGCTTATGAGCCGACACGTACTTGGCATTTGCTTTCTCCGTCCCTTACCTTTCCTTCCAGTCTTACCTTTCCTCTGCATACATAGCATGCCTCATCAGATCCTCTCCGTGTCTGTCTACCAGATAAAACCACACTTTTACACATGTACGTGTGTAGGTATGCATCCTCCAACCAATCCATGCAAAGCAGTGCACCACGACCAATCCATCCGTACCAGGAGTCATCCATTACCGGACCCTCGTACCATGCTCACCTTTCACAGAATCAACTTTCTCCACGGAATCCGACCTCCAAATGAAATGAGAGAGCAACCAACCAATTCAATGGGATTTTTTTCTACTGTGGGCTCTGTCAACCCCAGACATGAAAGCGAATCCAAATTGGATGTGTTTATTTATGCATTCTGCAATTTATACATTTAGGATTGCTTTGATTCAATTTGCTGACTATTGGATGACGCAAGAATAAGAATGCTGAGAAAACCAAAATAACGAATTAAGTTTTCTTTTCAATTTGCGCGGATAGATAACCTACATCACATAACACCTGTGCATTTAAACTAAGGATAGGGTTTTCCGCGTGAATGAAATGTTTTGGTATACGAAAAACTTAACTAATCTCTGAGTAAAATCCGAGGGAGTGGCAGCGGAGGCTACTATTAATTTCCATTTTGAAAGAGAGTGACAGGCTGAGTGATGAGCATAAATCAGGATTGACTATGAATGGTTCCATGGGAAGGGAAGGAGACAAGACAGTGGAGTTCATAACACGGGCTTATCATGTACGGATGCGGGAGGGAAGATTCACGGCGGACTTTTCCTTGGGACCAACGGACGGACGGCAATCCGGGTACTTTTTTTTTCACAGTCATCCATCCATACATGCAGGAGGGAATTCCGTCTCCCTTGCGGGTCTTTGAACACGGGGATTTTTCCTGTGCCGTGAAAATGTATGGGACGCGCCTTACCGGGACGCGCCTTACCAGGAGGAAAACAGAAGCGAGTTTAACGTTACGTGCGAAATCGTATCAATCTGAGAAGCATAAATTGCAATCTGAATGGAGAAGGAATGGGGAGCGAAGAAGGAAACTCATCTTTTTCATCTTTCTCTTCAAATGTTCATGTCAGCATGATGACGCCCGCATCTTCTTTTGTCAACTTAAAATCCGGGATGACACTCCAAGGCGAGGATGAAGGGGAACCGAATCCGAATGCTTTTGAGTTTTCCCGCCAGTCTGCCTCCCGCCCGCGTCCTCCAGATTTTTATCTAAACACCCAACCTCATGAATTGAAGCAATAAAATTTTCAATATTTGTCACCCTCATTTGTGGCGGTGAAGTGGTCCTTGGGTTTCTTCCTGGAGTGGATTTCCCGGGCCTATTTAACTCCCCGGGAGAAAAAGAAAGGAAACTCGAGGAGTTTTGTGACATTGGAATTTTTTTCTTCTCTCCTCGCCAGAGTTTAAGTTGAGGCCTCCCCATTCGTTTGTCCTTTGTTTGGTCCCGTTCATCATCTTTTTCTTTTTCTTTGGTTGTTGGAGTGGATGGGGCGGGGTGGGGGTGGGAGTCGTCGTTTCATTCCCCTTGACTAACTCTCTGATTACGATCATCCCACAGCCAATGAATAAATCAAAAGCATAAGAGAAAGTGTGTTGGGCACATTTTGGGCTCGGAGCGGCGGTGTTGGGGAAGAGAAGGCCGTGAGTCATTCATTTTTCCTCGTCGGGCCCAGACCCTACGTATACGTCCCGTGGTAACGTTTCCGGATGAAATCATTGTCACTGCAAATGACGGCTTCCCTTCCGCGGCAAAAGGAAGATAAAAGTTGAAGGAGAGCAGAGAGGAAAATGACACAAAAATTTCATAAGCGGGCCCCACAAAATAAATTATCAGGCCCAGCCCTGGATTGCGAAGGGATTCTATAAATAAATACCACAACGTCAGAAATCTCTGCTCAGGAATTTATCATCTTGGAATCCAAGGAGCCGGAGTTGTGCACCCGCTTTAGCTTCCTTGGAATCCATCTCATTCAGAACGAAGAGTACGTACGACGAGCTAAATCCCTTCAAAGTATAGGGCACAAGGATCTCAAAGTACCCTACGAATTACCTTACACATTCGAGTCCTCGTCACCCCCCACACTTCCGCCACCATTTGTGCTCCTCGCGTGTCAAGGCGGGAAACGGCCATCTCATTATGCGAAGAGATCTTGGCGGTCTTCTTTTCCAGTCTCTAATGATCCGCGCCCTTTCCCCGTTTCGTCTTACGTCCGTCCCGTCACGCCGTCAACAAGGGAAAGGGTCGTCCGTGTCCAATTTGACTCCTCGTCCTCTCAACTGAAGCCTGTGTCAATTTGTGGGAAAGTCCCCCTTTGTCATTGAGGTGGTGGCTACATTTTCCCCGCGAAATTCGAATTTCAAATTCACCACAAGCGTGGATAAGGCATAACATGCACGTACGTATGTGGATGAGCGACGCCACACTACTCTAATCTATTCCCCAACCCTATTTATTCATACATGGATGTGATCCTGGCTGCATTTCATCTCATTAAGTCACTTGGTCTTGTGTGAGAAAAGTTTGCCGGTGTTGAGGCGGCGTAAGGGGAATGACTTCCCGCCCTTTCTCCTCCACTTCATCCTTTCACTTCCCTTCAGCCCCAGAAGGCGGAAGACGCCGGTCGCAGGCAGGGAGGAGGAAGGCGCTAATGACCTGATAAGTCAGCCCCGTGGCTAATGGTGTATTAAAATTAAATTTCTTTGCCACATCCATGATAAGCTCGAGTCTGTGGTCGTAATTAAGGTAATTAGGTGGATACATGAGGGTTTGCTGGGAGGAGGGAGCGGGAGTGGCTAATCAAACTTCCGGACCTGTCACCCGGGCTCTGGAAGGTCAAACGTACAGCAGTGCACGAGTGCACCCTCATATCCTCAACGTTGGTGGTAAGAGAATAGCATTTACAAATTCCGACTAGATTCCTCCCTCGAAATCTAGCTGAAAACGGAAATTCCTATTAATCGTACCGTTCGAGAGAGATGCGGGCTGGCTGGGTCAAGATGTGACATTGAAATTCGTCTATTTAAGCTTTTTGGCCTTAATTGTCAAATCACCAAATGCTCAACGCAGTTATTGCTCCGGAAATTGATATAAGTATGTGGAAAGTTAAAAAAACAAGCTGCGTTAAGATAAATATGAACAAAAATTCTATCCACCCTGATTAGCGGATGAATGACGGACGCTTGAAATGCAGATTCAAATCGGACACGATGTGTATATGTACGTTGTAGTTCTGATAATCTCTTTTCCCCCTTCCTCCAAACCGTGAGTGTGTCGCCGAACAATTAAAATAATTAAGATCCGTGGATGTCGCTGTTGGATATTTGTTGGATTTATTCAAAGGCTTTACGGCCCGTGGTCGTTATGTCGTCGACTTCTTCGTCGTGGGGGGAGTTTCAGTCGTAGCAGAGAAGTAATTTGTTTGTCAAAATCAGAATACATTGTGTGGTGGATTTCATTTGGACGGGAGCCCAATGTAATTACAGGGAGGGAGATGGGGGAAAACCATCGGAGAAAGTGAGATACGGATTCCCATGCTGGAAGATGTGTTGGGGTAAAGGTGGAGGGGGATTTTGCGGGAGAAGAGGCTATTAGGAAATGCGTGCCTTGGCACAGGAGGCAATCAATCGGTCTCATCGATTTCCTATCCGCACTACCCAATCCACTCTGATGGATCCGAGCCAAACCCCCCACCAATCCGCCCCCCCCCCCCCCTCCTGAAATCTTGAAAGGCAAATCATTTCATGAGCTCCACTTATTAATTTGACCCTTTTCTCCACATCGTTTGTCCTTTCGCCACGGCCGGCGGCTTGAGCACGACTCAAGAGAAATCTGGGCGGAAATCAAAGGTGTCGATCGTAGGTACATACGTCGGTGGTCGGTGAAAGCATGAAGGAAATGATCGGACGCTTACGTACGTACGTACGTAGTGTGGTACAGGACGGCTTGGCACGACACGACATGGCCCCTACTTTCACCCCTTGATTGACTCCACACCATAAACCTGACTGTCATTGACCATTTCATAAAGCCAAATCTTCTGAGAGTTAACATCGATCTGACTCTCAAAATCCCCCACCATTGGCCTCTCTCCGCCCAACGGAGCGGGAAAGGACTCGGACGAAGAATTTTACCAGTTGAATGGAAGCAGGCCAAGTTGGGGAGGCAGAGCATGCGAAGCCCTTTCTTCCTTCATCCGTATGTTCGTCTTTGTGTGTAAAATGCCGTCTCCTCTAATCAATACAATCCATTCCCCCGCCTGTTGTAACGCGTACATTGTACGAGTCGATGTGACGATTTCCCATTTGTGGTTTCCGTTACTCTTGCGACGCACGCGGCGAGGGCGTCTAAATTCCAATCCTGCTGTATATTTTTAAAAGTTTCACTTTCCCGCCCTTGCGTTCGTAACAAAGGTTTCTTTTGAGCCCATGGCATGCATTTGCCTCGTCTGCTGTTTCCCTTCTCCATAGTTCATACTTGGTGCTTAGCCAAAGGAATTGTGGAGGAAGGTGAAAAGAAATGTAAAATCTCATTGCTTTCTTCGCGCTTTCTCTTCATAGCCCAAGTGGGAGGGAAGGTCGTTTTATTTTTTATCTTTCTCCGTTGTGGGCTGAGTGGTAGACAATGGGGAAAGCAGGACGGAAGGGAATGCCCAGCCAATGCGAAGCAATGTCTCCAATCCAAAGAAACTCTTAGCTTCGGAGTGGAACAATGGAAGAAGATTTTTGTTCCTCTTTATACGTTTCACGGATGACACTTGACGAAATACCCTTGGCATACTACATCCACATGGGTGCTTTTATTTCCTGTCTCTTTTTTGGTAGTGTCTTGCTTTGCTTTAAGAAAAATATGGAACTGGACTTGGCTACCTTGGACCTTCGGCATGGATCGTCATCGTTGGAATCTTGAGGACTCCGTCATCTACCCGCCCAACTCAAGAAAACCCAGCATGGAGCAAAGTCCCTTCCCAAACGGAGCCATTATTTCTATTCAAGACAAGAAATTTTCACGGAGGACTTTCTCTCCTGGATCTTAATCCATTTATTATTAGACGGCCCACGTACTTGGTCGGTGGAGAGAGGACGACGGGAGCCACTCCGCTCTCTCCAAACAAAGAATCCGTTCCTTTCCTCCAAAGTGGACATGGGGACTGTAGCTTCAACTAATGTCATTTTCCCTTGGAGTGTTTACTGTCACGCCCATCCAACCCGACCCGAACCGTTTGCCGTGAGAAAAAGGACTCCTGGAATTACTCGGACTTCTTACTCCACTTTCTCCGCTTTCCCTTGATTGTTTGGGTCCAGCCAGCCACGCCGTGATGCTTAGGACTTGTGCTTTGGCAAAGGAAGGGGACGACGAAGAATGGGAAAACTAACGTACTTTGTACGTACGTAGATACGGTCGTACTTTGGGTAGGAAGTACGGCTACTGGCCAAGCCAAGGCTTCGAAGAAAAGAAACTTTTATTCTATTTTACATTGCTTTTCCCCAAACTTCCTGGCTTTTCCTCGACGCCACGCTACACTGGGTCGGAGCTACGTACGTACATACGTTGGAATCAGGGTTGGATTTTTGAGGTTGTGCCGTCCCGTACTCTGCTGTAGTGGGAAGCAAAGCTTTTAGTGGAGAAGAAGGAGAACAGGAATCAAGGGCATGTAGCCAGCCGTGGCAGGTTTGAATGGAAGTGAACTATGGTTGGAGGATTGGGGAGTCAGGAGACATTTGAGAAGCGGAAAGATTCTAATGTGAAGCCATTATTCATCTCTTTAGTGAAAACTTTTTGGAGCTGATGAGTCTTTGAGCCAAAAGAACTCGGGGGGAGAGAGTGACAGAGGACCCACTGTAGCAAAGGGGGGGGGGGGGGGCATTCGAAGTCTTCCAAGGAGAAAGTGAGACTTTCTCCCTTCCATTTGATGATGACGACGACGGCTTCAAGCCCAAGGACTCATCCTCCTCATCTGGACGAAGGAACGCTTCATTTCCTCCGTCAACGTCTACCCTTGGCCCCTTGCAGTCTCCCATCTTTGTCTTTTGCTCCTGACATCCCCTTGCCCTGTGTAAGTGTTCGTCCTTCCGTTCGTCCGGTCAAAGAGGAAACGGGAACCAAGTAGGGTCTTCTATTGCGCTCATTTGCGACGTGAAGTCACGTTATCTGCATGGATGAGGGCACAAGCACCTGTCGAGTGAAAGCATCCCACCCCTTGGCTTTCCTTTGTCCTTTCTCCAACCTGGCGTTCTCCGTACGCGTCGCGCGTCTATGTCCCATTTGAGTCCCGCGAATAAATACAATCAACTTCCATTCCCTCACCTCAATGCCCGCATACTAATCAAACATTCATTAAATTCCAGCAACCCGCAGTGCAAACCAAACCTCCAAAACTTTGTGTGTGTAACCTCAATTATAATACGACCCGGGCCGTATACCGTTACCCGGTGCGAGTGTGAGGGAGGTACGAAACTTAGACCTTACAACGTACGGAAGTGAATTTTGGGGAGCAGGCGGGTCCTGTGAAGGAATGAAACGGTGTGACGGGACGGGGAAGGGGCTGCCAGGTGCACGGGTAGTGTCTGGCAGCCAAGATAATGTGCTTCCCATTTTGTATTGAGGAGAGTCAAACAGACACACTTCAAAAGGTGTCTTCAAAATTGAGTTTTCCATGCTTGGGGGAGTGGGCTGGGGGGTAGGTACAGAAATACTACTTTGGCGGGACCGTCGGAGGAAAAGGGGATGACAGATGTCAACGACGGAATGAATGAATCCAAAGAATCTCATCCATTTTGCACTTTTCAAACCAGCATGGATCCCGCCCGCAAAAGTATACACGTAAATGTAAACGGGCATGGATTCTTACTCCTCGCCGTCAATCCCAAGGTTGTTGCGAATACTTTCGATCAGGTGAATCAAATTGATGGATTCAAGGATCCCGCGCTCATTCGCGTTCCTATCTTGGCTTCTAGCGTCGCCCATAGGAATCTTACTCTTTAAGGGTCTCTTGCGAGATTTTCGTATTTTATACAAAGGATTCTTCCGAGGTGGCCGCGTTTTGTATTACGCAAGCAATTTAATTTTCGAACCTTGGAAATAAGGGACCTTTTGAATAGAATGCAGGCTTCCCATCCACTCATTATTCCTGGAATACTTGATTACTTCAAACGTGGATGGTCGACCAAGTGAAAGATTTATGGAGGCTGGCATGGACTGAAAGTTGTGGGGGTATGGAAGCTCAGGTGTTTGGTTCAAAGTATAATTTTCATAAATGCTGAAGCTGAGAGCCCAGGTCTTCCGTTCCGGGCGTAGCATGTATATATCTCTCACCACAAAATCCTTCGAAGCGGGTAATAATTAATTTGCTTGTGCGGTGGTTTGGCCGGGATGGAGGGGGAGTTGGAAACACGGATGGCGTGGACGGCAGGAAAGGGCCGTGACGGGAAGGGACAGTTGCGGAGGATTTAGTACACAATTTGAGCCCTGATTTCATCAGAAAGGCATTTGCAAACCTGATTAGTACTTAATTTAATGGAAATGCTAAGGACGAGGAAGGGTGAGGGGCGACAACGGCGGTCGGACCTATCTGATTGGTCTAATCGCTTTAAATAAACCATTGGGACGGGATTTACAGTAGTAGGATGCTGGAAATCCTCCCCTCTCCATCGCCAGGAAGTGGCGGGATCCTGGATTCCCAACAGAATTGAGGTTTTAGCACAACGTACCGCGGCCCGTTGCATCCAAGTCGTGGTTGTAAATGGAAAGCATTTGTAATCCCCCACAGCGGACGACGGATACTCAATTAGGATTCGGGAAAGACCCCATTGCAAGAAATTAGTCGGAGGGCTCTTTAGCAGTCCCTGTAAATCGGTTTTCATGGGAAGGAGGTGCGAATTGATTAAGTTTTTTGGAGGGTGGGGTGGGGGAAGCAGGCTAAGGAAATCCCACACATATGGTTGGCTAGGCTCCAGGACCAAGTGCAGCCCTTGAAGGTGAGACACATGTACTCATCTGACCTCATGTGGAGTTGGGACAAGGAAAAATTGGTCCAGGTCCAGGAGAAATGTTCCCCAGTCTCAAGTCGACATATGGAAAGGAGGGGGAAACACCGCACGAATGGACTTCTTTAGGATTTTGGGCCATGCACCACTTCGGCCTCCCAAAAAAAAAATTGTTGGCCCTCCCCGGTTTCGGTGAAGAGAATAATGAAGTGCGGAGCTGAGGGGGAAGGGAAAGCTCCCAGGTTTTTCAGGAGGATGGATGGATGGATCAAACATAAAAACAATGCAAACAAAAAGGGCCTTAGTGGAATGGAAAGGGGGGCAATTCCCCCTCCCCATTTTACTTGCATGGAATAGCCAAATTCTGGCCTTCGCCGCCTTCACTGTAGGTCTCTGCAAATCTTGAATACGAGTACCTGCATACCCAGCTCCTCCATTTTTCCGCCAACTTGCATTTTTGCATATGTACACAAGTGAAAGAGAAGATTTTTTTTTGGACGGGTGGATCGGAGGGAAACATCTTCCTTTTTGGGATTTTGAAAGTGAAAGGATATTCGACACACGGAGTCAGAGACAGTCAAAGCATGCAGCCTTTTCGAAGGGAGCTGGGAAAAGGGCTCGTGGTGGTGGATTCATGGAAAGAGTGAAGTATTCATGTCGTTTGCTCAAAACGACTCCCGAGCACGGAATACGTCTTACTCGGGGAATCACTGAGGGAAAGAAGGACTTTCTTCCTCCCGGCAATTGCCACAGCCACCAGCTTTACGTGTACGTCGTACATACGAAGATGTATTCCCCTCCCAATAGCTCCACCAACATTTGAAGTCAATCGCGGCCGTTACAAGAAGGAAAGGAAAACACAACAGTTTTCTTCAAGAAAATCCCTTCCCATTCCCAGTTTTTGGGATGTGAAAATGAAATAAAGTCGTGGACGGGGCAGTAATCGGAAGAGATCCATGGGAAGCCCATAAATGGGAAGTCCAAGGCGTCCAGCCAAGTCATCCCAGGTCGATCCTACCCTTCCAGGTGTAATCTAGCCAAGGCTACGATTGGCCAGAAGAGTATGTGGTGACATTTGGTGAAATTGAGTTGGACTCCAGCGAAAAAGGACGAGAGCCCATTGACGGGGCCAAGGCAAACTGCCAAATAAATCCATCATTTGTCACTTCCCTGATGAAAAGGCGGAGGGAGCCAGGGCCCTTCCTTTTTTTATCTCATCTAGATTGAACATTAGCTCCTTGTCTGTCGACTTCGATTCCCTCTCATATCCTCCACATCCCCCTCACCCCCACTCCCGTCCATTAAGATCACTTACGACTCCTCCAGCCCAATGATCTCTACCCAATGAACTACGGTGCTTAGGGGTGAGGATGAGGTCGGGCCGGGCGTACAAAATATTTTGAACAATTCCCGTACTTGGAAACGGGAATGACTATGGCTATGGCGGGAATTTTGGAAGCTACGGGATATGTACGTACAACGACGTATCTTGCAGGGATTTGGCTGGCTGGGATGGCGGGTACCTGGGCTTTTCCCGTGTCGCCGTTAAAGGGACGGTTAGGGAAGAAGTAGGCGGGAATGGGTTCTATGGTATGGCGTTGAATGGAGTTGAACTCATCTTCAGCGGGTGGGAGATACAGGCTACGTGAAAGAGGCGGAGTGCAGATTTGTGTCTCCTCTTGACTCTAACGATCCTCTGCTACTGACATCCAGAATTATTGCGTGCGATTCCTTCCTTTGTTTCCATATTATGGGCCAGGCAGGCAGGTTGGCAGGCACAAGGCTCGGAAAGCGGTAGACTTTTAACGATTTTCATAAATCATCCCCGGATGCATTATTTTACCCCCCAACAAAATTTTCTACCCGGACTTATGGATTTATGCGTGTGAGCATAATATAATACAAAATACTAACGGCTGATGGCCCTTAATCCTTGCTGGGTTTCACCAACCGCCGTACCGAGCCAGGATTTTATACATACCGTAGCATACCATGGCCACCCTACATCCACGTACTTTCCCCTTAGAAAACGAGGGACACGAAGGAATTAGCTTCTCCTATTTGACTTTCTCCGCCTTTCTCTGGCTCTGCCGCCTTATGTACGGGAGGATACGTGGAAAAAACCAACTCTTTTGTCCACAAGTGATTTCCCTTCCCTCACTCCACTGAATGGGGAGTCCTTCAGTATTATCATCTCATGAATTGTTGGACTCCTTCGCATGGAGCAAGGCCTCGTCGAGTCATCCGTCTTCCAGTCCCGAACCAAGGAACGGAGGGCTTTGAAGGACCTCAAAATGGGCATTCGAAGTGGAGGTATAAAATGACAGGCAATCCGAATCAGATGTGAACAAAGCGGGAGTAACCATTCCATGAGCTCTTCAAATAGGACGTACGTACGCTCGTATTCCACGTCTCCTTCCAAAAAAAAATGCACATATCAATTCTAGGACTGAGACTGAATTTGAGGGAGATCCTTTCGCCTCTCCTCAGCCTGGCCTGGTCTAAGTATTTTCCTGGCATGGATGCGGTGGAGTCAGTCACACAAGGAAAGTGCATGGATCCTCTTCCTTCAGACTTAAGGCGTCACAGAGCGACTGATGATGGATGTTTGATCCCTACTCAATCAATACAGTGAACACATCTCTCCTCCTTCGTCGAATTCATTTCATTCACGGAGAAAGCAACATATCTCTTCCCCTTTTCATCCTTCACTCACTCACTCCCTTTACTCATCCAGCTATGACCCCCAAACAAGTGCCCACACCCCTACGTACATTACGTGGACATGGATTCCACCGGCTTGGAACTAAGAATCAACTCCGAGTCGAGTTTGAATGCCTCCAAAAAAAAGTGACAATGAGTGCCCCTACTATACTGGAGGAGTAGAACGCCATGTAGTAGTAGTCACTTGACGGGTTATTCCAGTCAGTCGGTATGGCACATACTCTGTTTGCAATTCCAATCCGTTGAATTTCGATTTGTAGATGACGAATGGGGGGAAAGGATTCCGCGCCCTTACGTATTTGTACGTATGAATGCGTCCCTCACATCAAAGTGCTGGAGTGAAGAGTGGAGCAGACGTCAAAACACGTCAAAATCCTGGATTAGTTTCCATAAGTGTGGAATTGGAATGTAATGTGATATATGTTTCCCTCCGAGCGTGTATCTTGGCACGGCAGGCGGGCGGGCTGGCGGGATCCTATTTATTTCCTGCTATGTTTGTGTCTTGTGTGTGGTGTGTGTTTCGGACTACCCCCCGTTTAATTTGAGTGATAAATGAGTTAAGGAAAAAGTCACGGAGGCGGGAGAGTGAGTCGGATTCCTGGAAATTGAATGGAATTGGCAAAGTGGGGTGGGTGTTAGGCGGGGATTTTGAGAGTGTGTTTTGTTTAATGTGTACGGGTACGTTTGGATCCAAACACACTCCTTGTTGTGTCGAATGGATGGACGGAAACGGGTGGGATCCATTCTCTTAAATACATAGTTTATGTTTGGATCTACACGGTGGCTGGAAGCGAGGAGTCTAGGTTATGGCTCCCAAGTGAATCCCTTCAACCACTAAATCGGGAAGCGAAACACAATGATTGACTTTGATTTATTTCCATCCGTCCGTACCATTTAAACCTGGGGCCGAAGTATACCTTATTCAGATCCAACACTTAATACGTCTAAATTCCCTCATTCTAACTCAATCCCAGGATTCATGGAAGGAGCTCAGTCATAGTCATGGGGTGGAGAGGTGGGAATTGATTTTGGGTTTGGATTGAGGCCATTCCATTATTCACAACCAAACCCATGGTACCCAGTCTTGTGGACGGGATTCCTTGGATTGTGACTCTTGTTTGGTTGCTCCTGTTTCTGTCGCAGTTTCCCTTGGATTCGTCGTATGAACATATGTATATGTACGTCGTATGGTGGATTTCGTTGGCTTCAATCTGCCGTGGATGAAGGGGGGCGAGAGGAGGTCAATACCTGCGGGATTGAACTCCCAGATCCCCCGTTCACTACTTTTAAGAAATTGGAGACCCGGGTGAGGGTGCAACAAGTTGTGTTGTTCTTCTCATCCCACAAGTTGATTCTCTCATGTAAAATAAAAGTAAATATTAACTTTTCTTCATTACAACCCATGGTATGGGAGAATTACGCAGCCCGTGCCTGGTCTTCGTGCAACATGCCCACCCAATGCAGGCCATGCGACAAAATACACAAGGCACGGGGACGGCGGTGCGGAAGTGGTACTTGAGCAAAATTTGATGCCCTTGTTCTGGTCCATTGGACAGGTGGCGAAATGAGCGTAATTCGGTCGTCATAAATAAGCTCTCAAGTCTACGTGTACTTGTAGCGAAGGACGGAGACTGCCGGAAATCTGTATGCGCGGGAGCAACGGAATCATTCATGAATATTCGGTCCTGGCCCTGACTGCCCTACTTTCTGGCATGCATTTGCATGGGACTCCGACTAGCAACATGGAACAGCAAAGCGCAATTAAAGACTCGTCGTCTAAATTACGGTCTGACTTGTAAAATTGGCTCATGAGACAAACTCTCCTTCAGTTAAACGAGGAGGCAGAGGGTTGGAACTTGGAGCTAAAGTTGTCCGAACAAGCTGTGTCTTCCACTTCAATGCTATTAACTTGGAAACTTCAAAAACATGGAATGATAGCAACTTCTTTGGCTGCTCCTGTAGTCTTCCCTTCATTCTGCCCAGTGTGGGAGAAGACAACTAGACCGGATTTTCATTTCCTGTTCAAGTCCTACAATTTTTGGAGAGTAGAAGAAGGCTGGAGTCCCTATCAAGTTGCCAAGGTTGAAAGAGAAGTTTGCAGTAACAGTACAAGATACTACAACACACGGGACTACTAACTACTACACAAAGTATGGATGGGGATGGAAAAGAGGGACATTTTCATCTGCTCCTGTCTCTAATGTGCATAGATTATGTCCTACATTTAAATATTCCAGCCCTTTCCCTGGGCTGGTTGGGTTGGCAGGGAAAGGTCTCCCTGTCCCCTCAGTCAAAAGCCCGAGAGAAAAACTTTTAAAATTACGTTTATGGGGAGGAAGGAGGAAGGCGAGGAAAGGTGAAGGAGATGAGATAGATAACTTGGATTGGATGGCAAAGAAGGGGGGATAGATAATAAAGTCGTATGATACATGCTCGTCGTGGAAAAGGAACTTGCACTTAAAATTTGTAACAACGACACTGCAAAATCTTGTGTCAGCCTATAAAAGACATTAATTCCAGGCGCACTGGTTATGCTCTGAGCGACTCTTAAGAAGATTAACAGTGAGCGGGGATGACAAGTTCCCTTGGCTAGGGATATGGATACTATCATTTCCCTTTCCTTCCCTCCTCTAACCATTTGGCTTCCCCACCGCACCCGCGGCGGCGGCATTAGGCAGTCGACTCCAGTTTCAGTTCCCAAAAACCCAAAAGCGACTGTTGCTTTGGTGGAAGGGAAAAGGCCAATGCTTAAATGTAATCGGGAAGAGAAGCATTATTAAACAATTTTGCAAAAGGGGAGATGAAAATCGTTCATACGACTGGAAATAAGTGCGCACTTCAACTCCGCTCAAATCCCGAACCCCAAAAACCGAGGCGCCCGAGTCTCAGCTTCGCATCAGACTCTAATTAAATCAAAATTTTAAAGTCACGCCACGTGATTGTGAAAAGGCTGACTGGCTACATTAGGTGTACGTAGTTCGTCGTAGGAATGATGGGATCCACAAGAGGATGGGTGTACGTGAATATGAGGGAATAGCTAGCAAGGATTTCAAACGAATGGGGTCATTGAACTCTGGGTGAGGAAATGGGGAAATGCGGCGGAACTTGTGGATTTGTCGGGAGGAAATGTATTGCTTTTCCTTTATAATTGGCAAAATAAGATGTTCACCCTGAAGCCGTGCCTCATGGAATTCATTAAGTCGAAGTCAAAGTGATAGATTTGTGGAAACGCGTGTTTCGTGCTGATTATAAAGATATGTACTAAAGAGAAAGATATGGACTTCTGTTCCGCTCCCCGCATCTCCCCCACTTCAACGACTGTGGGAATCCACGGGGAAAAATTATATCGTGTGCAACAGACATGAAAGTTTCCCGAAGGATGAAAAATATTAGAGGAGCCGGTGGAAGGGGCCTCAGCTCTCTAGCTCCTCGTATTATTAGAGCTACAGAATTTTACCTCGTTTCCGCACTATGCCATAAATCATGATCTCTCCGAGTCTTTGCGAAGTGAGGGAGCCAAAACCAAACGCAAAGACCTTCTGGCCCACCCGTCGCCAGCTCAAGGCTGGCTAGGGATCCAAATCAAAAAAGTAAAAGAGCCCAGCCACACCGTCATCATCCGCTTCAAACTTTTGTTATTTGTATTTTGTATTTACCAATGGATTGGGAAAGGTTTTCCGCCTCCTTTCCGTCAAACCCAGTCCACAGGATGGGGAGGGAGTGGACTTTCCCTTTGCCCGTGATTTACCATCACTTCGTTCATCACTTGGGACTTTTGACTGCGGAGGCTAGAGCTTCTTTGGATGGAAGAGGAAGTACGTCCAAAGAAGGAAATGCTTTTTATGAAATGAAAGAGTTTACCTAGTTAAGGAAATCACCATATATATCCATCTGGTAGATTGAATGAATGAGGGAAGAAGGGAGGGGAAGTGGGAAGGTGCGGCTTGCATGTTTGCTTCCTTCATTCGAACGAAAATCCAAGGCAAAGTAAGCAAGGAAGGAGAAAAAGGGGAAGGAGAGTTTGGAAAGAAGAGGAAAGGAAAATTGATTCCTTGTCTTTCCCCGACAATTCCTTCCTTAACTCTCCTTCCAATCAATTATCATGTCCTCCTCTTCCTCCTCGCAAATAAATCTTCGGAATGGCACGTCAAGTCACCTAATTAAATCTTAGCATTCCCAAATTAAATAGTTACGACGATTCCAAACTACGGTTTTAGCCCCCTTTCCTTTCTAAGTCCTGTCGAGCCTCGACGAGGACACGACAGACTCCCAGACTCACACCGCCCACGTAAACTTTGCTCAATTGACCATTTCGGAGTTGGAGGGTGGTGGCTGGTGGAGAAGGAGTAGGATGTATGTTGGAGACAGGAATAGGAGCAAAATGTGGGTTTGTTTCATCTCTCGCCACTCAACACCGCCAACCGTCGTTCCACAAATCTAATTTATTATTAGAGCCTTTGATGATGATAGAGTTTATGGGTGGATCCCCATCAGCCAATTTTTCCCTCTCCTAAAGCATAAAAGGAAAGATTGAAGTTCCTCTTCGGTGGAATTCCTCCCCCCCCCCTTTTCCTTCTGTAGTGGCTGTAAATGGTCAGAGCTTCGGGATAATGGGGATGAAGAAAGGGGGATCTACCTCCCGCACCCTCCTCACAGCCAAGGACGAGATGGATAATAGGAAGGAATTACAGGTGTGAAGTGTGTCACTCGAACGTGTCCCTCTATTTATTTGAGGAATCTGGAGGAAGTTGACAGATTGAAAAGACTGGAAAGGAAAATCCCTCCCCAACTTATCCGAAGGGAAAGGAACTTGAGGGTTGGTGAAAGTCGTAATGGAAAACGGCGTGTCATTCTGTAGTGTCATGGAATGGGAGGCAGGAGTTTCTGACGCGGAGCCAGAACCAGAACCATCCCTTCCTCTACTCTGTCTAGGGTTTGCATTCAGAGTTTATAGATAATTGCGAAAGTTTGAGCTGAATGAGAGGACGATCCATTTTAATTTGAAGGAGTTGGATGATGATAAACTCATAAGAGTGTCGGCGAAACAGAAGGATTTGATCAAACATTTCTCTTTCTCCCATCACACAATCTGCTCCCATAGAACAACCCGTCCGTGGAAATCCGTCCGCCTCCACTGCTCCCGTACGTACAAAGTACGAGAGTAAAGTCCCACAATTTTGTGTATGTTTTATGATGAGGGGAACCTGCCTCCCTGGCGTATGTAGTGCAGGGATCCCCTTGCCTGTACATATGTACTCCTACATCTAATTCAATTAGTAAAGTTTATGTTGTAGTTGAGAGAGCCATTAGACAAGAAGATAAGAGGCGCCCTTGACTTGGCACTATGGCACACCGTACTCACCACTTTGGAAAAGGCGCTTTGGGTTTCCCTTCCCTGGGAACGGTTTCCCTTTGGCCTCAACCCAGCGGAGATGGGGAGGAAAGTTGAAAGACGGAGAGGGTTGAATGAAAGTATGCAAGGATTCAGGGGGAAAGTAATGGAAGGATCGGAGGATGCAGAATGAGGCTCCACGCTGAGAAAACTTGAAGAAAATGTCCCATGGAAAATAGAATGAGCGGATAAGGAAGGATGAGGATGAAGATGCACGCAAAAATATGTCCGTAGGGAAACTTCTCACAGATCTAACCATTCATCCTGGCATCAACGCTCCTCTCCCTCACCAACTTCCACATGATGTCATCATAAATAATACCAAGAGCCCCTGTATATTCTAAGCTGAGTGCAAATAATACCAACCAACAACTTCGAGTACGTCCACACCTAGCTAGCAGCTGAAGCATTCCTCTATGTGAAGTCCAAGTATCCGTTAACTCCCGTTAAGAGAAAAAACCTGGCGAAAAAAGGAAAGCCCCGGCTCAGGATGTCCATACACTCATTCAGTTTCGCAAATCCTATGCCTCAACGCAGTTAGATCCTAGTGTTCTGTCTCAATCAACCTTCGCAATTGTACTTTGTTGGATGATAGGGGAAGTTCACTTTATAACATCAAGGAGAAAATCCTTTTTCCAGACATTCATAGCTCAAATTGAATGCCTTCTCATCAGCTTTTCTCATGGAGAAAACTCTATTCACAAAATTTAATTCAATCAAGTTCACTGCACTCTCCCTGTCTGGGCGGGCACATGATGACTTTCCCAGAGCTTTCAACGGCATTCATTATTTCAAGCGGAATTTTGCAACGAAATAGTAGGAGTACCTTTCCTCCGCTCATTACTACTCATTCGAGACACTCCATATTCACAAGTACAAGATTCCTGGGATGGATTGGAGTCGAGTGGGCGTGTATGGAATAAATTTAATTTATGCACAATCAGGAAACATGAACAGAATAAAATGACCCTTAGTTCATACTTTATTATGTCCCACATGATTAGAGAATCCAATCAGACTCAGGCAGCTGGATTTACATAAATAGATGTGATCTTGAATATAATTTGTTTAAAACATAGACAGGCATAATAACAAATTTAAAACATGATTTGTGAAGAAAACTAATGTATACTTTTTTATGCTTTGCAAACCTCGTGTTGCAAACTGGGTGTAGTTTACAATAAAATTATTTTCCATGCAACTACATAAAGCGGATCGGCTAAAATTAGATTATCACTTGAAAGATGTTACCACTAAACAAAAAAATGGAGGAAGACTCAGAGGAAAGCCAATCCTAATAATTAGACAACTAATCATCAATTACGGAATTGTTTCATCTTGCTCTCTTTTTTATAATAAATATTACATCCTTTATTAATTTTCTCTCATAAAACTGTAGATATGAGACTTAATTCGAACCTAAATTGTATATATCTACAATAATCAGTTACGATTCGGTCCCAATTCCATTCCAAATGTATTCACCAGGTTCGGACTAACGTATTTCATAATGTCGCAATAAATTGTATTTCAAAACCAAATATTAAAATATGATTCATTGTGAAATGAATGGGAGAAGCACACTAAGATTCAAATTGATAACGGGAAATAAAAGCAGTGTAAACTTTCGCCCGGCCTTCCTCCTTACTGTAACAATACAGTAATAACAGCTCTCTTTTAAATGGTGCACTATTTTCAATGAATAAATTCCTAACGAACGCTTATATTGGACGGGTATTTGTCGTAAACTTGCGATCAACAGATCAACCATGTAACCTATGTTTAAATGTTAAGGATTGAAGTATTGCCAAACAACTTAAACCTGCGGCCCAGAAACGAGAGATGAAGTTGAATTCAATGCTGTGGTTAACCATAATCTTACCAGACGAACACTTAAATAAATTAATTCCTTTCAAGCTTACACACATAAAAAATACATAAAATTACCTACGTAACACTCACTTCACATTTGGATGATTTGAGCAATGAGTAACTTGTTAATTGAGACGATGGACAGTAGTCAGTTTAAATACGGGCTATTCCACAAATGTTCTCACATTGGTAAACAATTAACAGGAGTTTCAGCATGCAGAAACAGTTTGAATAAATTGCCATGGTCGTAGAACGTCGCGTATATACTTCAAAAGAGAAGCCAGACACCCAACAAAAACCTTTCGATCGCTCATGTTGAACAAACAATTTTCTTGTTGAGAAGGGAAGTCTATGCTTGACCACTCATTTCCATATTAGCTTTATGTTGAATTGAAAAGAAACCCATTGATTAATAAAATTCTAAAACAGTTTCGACAACGCGGATACCTGACTTGTTATTTTTTGGCAATTAATTCTATCTATTTGAATGCATATTTGAAGGAGTCTTCGCCATACCTTAAAGTCTCCCAATTTCACTCCTAAAATCCTTTGTCATGTTGAGCATGAGTTGAGTTCAACGGAACTTAGGGCGGAATTAAAGAAAGGGGCTTCGCTTTCTTACATTAAAGGGGAAAATGAGCTGTTTTAGCTAGTTTCTTAAATTAAGAATTCAGTCTCAAATTCATTTAGTTTCTCAAAGGAAATAAATTAAAAATAAATTAACAAAATATGGGATCCTTATTAAGATTGAAGGTATAAAATTATCTACCAGCTAATATTGCAACAACAAAGACTTCTCTAATATGTGACTAACGCACAAAACTCATTACATGATAACATGCATGCTAACATGATTACCTTTCTATCGTTAGATTTACGCGCAAATGGCTGAATGCATGCAAGGTGTCCTAAAGTTAATTAGCAAGCTTTATACCCCAACGTATGTCAAAAATGCAAGTGAAACTTTGAGCTCAGATTTGAACTCACATCTATTTGGTTGGGGTCAACAACAAAAACTAATTTCCCAAATAGTGTTAGTCAGCTAAGGAACACCATGTATATATTTATTCGAGCATTCAAAATTAAATGCCTAACAGTTGGTCTTCCAATGTTATGGAAGCACATGTTATCCTATTCTGATGGGCGGAGTATGTGTCAGCGTCATGCTCATGAGCTTTAGTGTGGAATTGTTTCCACTATTATTTGTTACTTCGAGTTTCGAGATCGACATCTTTTGATTTCTTATAAGTTTCAGTGCATAAATTCAACTTGATTGTAAGTAGAAATAACTTTCAACAGGCTGCGTGATAAGTTTTACCACGAATAGCTACCAAACCTAACTACCGTTCAAGACTCGCACGGAATTAAAGATAACCTTCCTTGTTAGTTTCTGAATTTGATTTTTACAAATTCAGTTTTAGATGAATATTCAATAACTTTTTCGCGAATTCCTTCAACAAATTCCTGGACTTGGATCCGTTCTGTCTACATAATGACCACAATAATTAACAGCACAAACAGCTTAGTCTCACCACTGCATGTTACTGGGGAATTCCCAATTTAGGTGTAGCCTTTGAAGGAAACATCTTTAAAAAGCCCACCATTACATGGTAACTTCTGTTAGCACTGTTATCAAGCATCAGTCCACAATGGATTTCTTCCTAACTAGAAGAACATAATCTCAAATCTAAGGTAAAATTAATGTGTCCATCCCCATCCCATTTATGACTAAAGCTTAAGTATCAAGTTTACCGCTTTGTATATTCAACCTTAAATTCTCAAAGTGAAGGATTTGGATTTGACTTTCTCACTTTCAGGTCTCAACTTCGACAACAGTACTAAAAAGATTATAAGCTGAAATCTGCATTTCACCATATCGGACGACTAGGTGTAAGCGTGCGATGAGAATGCAAATGTCAGTATAACCAATTTTGAATTAGTATTACTTTATCGTCAACTTTCGGTACATCTTACCAACTCTCAGACCCATTCCCAGGAAATAACTTAGTTTTTATGACACTAACCGAAAAACTTTCACCATTTTCATCTCCGATTCAAACTCGTCAACCCGAAATTTATGCATTTAGAAAGGAAATTCACGATTATCTTGGAAGTTGTTCTGGCCGCAGGTTTTGGTGACGATCGAGCGTCGTTTGGAAATGTGTTGAAGGCATGTTTACGACAACCATTAATATAGCGTTCATTCGTATAAAGGAAAGCAGGACAAACCAGATATGTGGGTCTACTTACACACATAAGACATCTTACAACAATGAAAAAACCGGCACTTAACATGTACCAGTACCTTGTGACATCCACGACTTAGAAAGCTTAAAACACAACAATGAAATGCAGTTACTTAAGAATATACAACATTTTTGTGTCTCGAATACAGTAACAAATTTTGTGAGGGCTCTGCCAAACTATTCTAGTTTGGTTCTGCTTTAACAGCGATTTTGCATTTCTCCTTAGAAGTGGAGGGGTGGGGGGAATAGAAGTGTGTGAAAATACTTGAACAATAGTATTAATAGACATATTAATCTTAGTTAATTCTCCTGTTTACCTTATCATTCTATTCTGTAATATATTCTGTATTTGCATCAATGTATGGTTTTAAGTTCAGGAGTCTGTTCAATTCACCCTTACGTGTCTGTATACTGAAAAGCTTGATCCAAAACGGCACTCAGTTCACAGTTTGGACTCACTGGTCCAATTGGAGGTGCTGTTAAATGAGCCCCAGTCTCTGGCGATATTTGTAACAAAGGCGAGCTTTCATCCATGCTTCCCCCTCCGCTTAAACTCCCATTCGTCACGCTCTCGATCAGGTCGAATGAATCTTGCGGGTCCCAGGAACCCAAGTTCCTTGTACTCTGCAAATAAGATAACAAATCTTTAGAACTAAAAAATCTAACAAATCATGATTCGATGCAAAGAGAAACAAAACTCAATTTAACCTTGGACGTGAAGTTAAAAACAAAGCTTAATATTTCTCAGACAAACAATAAACGTAACTAGTTTTGCTTAAAAGTGGAATTTCAATAGTCTGAACAGAGGAGTTGCAGATTCGCTGTATCAACTTTTTAAAATTACCTGCAGAGCATAAAGAAGTAAGCTCCGGTCCGAGACACCACTCCAATCTCCCTTCGACAAAGCTTGCTCGATCGGGTCAACATTATGAGTAGAATGGACATATGGACCACCAACAGAGTTTTGTAAAACGGGCATAGCATGTTGTTGCAGTTGTGACTGTTGTCCACCCGAATGACCGGGATACATTGGTGGAGGCTTATCAATATGAATGAATTCCCGCATATCGCTCATGTCGTGTGACTGTTGAGTAGCAGCCAAGGGCATCAGAGTTGACTCGTACATAATGTTGGCTGGGGAATTTCCACTCATGTGGTAACTGTTGAGACTCTGTTGGTTATTGTGAGGGTTCGAGATTTGTTGCATTTGCTGCGTTGTGGTTTGGAGGGGCAAAGGTGGCGGTGGCGGATTTAAAGTCGGTAGACTATTGTTGTTGCTATTGGTTGTAGTTGCCGTTGACATTATAGTAGAACCGTGGTTCGAATTTAAGGAGGATGTAGGCGGCCTGTTTCGACTTGTAGCCGCTGCTGCAAGTTTCTGTGATTCCTCCGCATAGTGCTTCTTCCATGTTGTTATGTATGACTTCATTTTATCCAGTATAAAATCGGGTACTTGAAAGCCTTTTATGTCCTCATAATTGATGGTCACGTTAAGCCTAAAATGAAATAAGAAAACAGTGGTAAGTAGACTTGGTGGGTGTCCACTTGAAGCTGGCCGTCGTTCTCGTGCAAGCTTTCCTTACTCAGAAACTAAATCTGGAAGTGCAACCTCTTCAATAATTAAACTTAAGTTTAATGTCTACTTTGTCCCGCGCTACCATCTAATTGCTCAATATTTATAAGCGAGAGATACTAGAAATGAGAAAAACCTACTTATTATCGCGGGCCAATTTCTCGATATCATCCAGAAGCATTATGTAGGCTCTTCCGCCAGTAGCAGGCATTAGCTTGTTTTTAGATAACCATTCCTTGTCGTCAACATCACTGGCGTACTTGAAAAGGCCTGGGTGCTTCACGTAAAGCCTGAAATTTAAAATAATTAGCTCAGCCACAAACTAGCAAATATATCATGCAATAATGGGATTTTATTTTATGGAAGGACTTTTCAAGACTTGTTGGCAATACTAATACTTCATTTTCAACCCATTCTTACGAATTAAGGTATACACCAAAACCCTATTAAACTTTAAGCCAGCCAGTCTTGAAGCGCCTACGAAATTGCTTTTGAAAACTAATTTAACGTATATCAGTTCATACTGTTCAAAGAAATACATACCTTCCCCTTGTTTGGGCGAATCCAAGTGCTTTGTTAGCCCTGTTCAAAGTAGTCAAAATCCATATTAGTTATAGCTAGATATGACACAAAGACGAAAATAAAAAAATACCAAGCAAATAAAGAGGCTAAAGACAGAATAAGTAATTATAATTAATTGTTTGTCGTACTTGGCCCCCATGATGAACAAGGTATCTGCTGTCAACCTGCTGACTTCCCAATTAGCTACATGTTTTCTAGATGGACCGGACGGCTTTTTTGGCTTGTTTGAAGGAGTTGAATTTGTGTTTGAATTGTTACCAGTGGTATTGTTGCCAACACCAGACGCGTTAGCATTAGCAGCAGCGCTCTTATTGTTGGACTTTTTTATCTTCTTGCTCGCATTAGACAAAGAACTAGCCTCGGAGTCCGTATCTGACTCCCTCTTCAAAGCAAACGACGGGCTCTGCAAGAATACAACATAATATTAATGCCTAATGTTGAATTTTTGAAAACTTCACCTAATAAAATTCACAGGTGCAAACACTTACAATAATTGGAAGCTTAACAGGGTCACTTATGTTTCCTTGGTTTGGATTTTGATGACTACTTTGATAGTCTGTGCTCTCATTTGGATCTATTGCACTTGCTGGGTTGCACGGAGATGGGGACGGAGTTGAAGTTTGGACCGGGAACATTTTCTTAGCATCCTCGAGGATTTGCCGGCACATGCTGTGTATGTGGTCATCTGTGACTGAATCTGGACCGGAATTGTTGCGTATATTTTCAATACCGGGCTTAAAGTAAACCTGAAAATGAGAATAAAATAATGTGATAAAATAAAGTGAAACGTTAAAATTAGCTGATGAATGGCTAGGATTCCAAAAATAAAATGACAATTGAATTCGGGATAATAGAACAGATAGTGATATAGAATAGGTAGCAAGCGAAGCAAATGGCGGTAAAGAGAAAGGATGAGGTAGGTAAGTTTTCAAAAGTAAATCAAAATAAGGTTATGATTAACGAAACAAGTTTCCTTAATTCCATAACTCAATGTATATGCTAATCACAGAATAGCGAAAGGGTTGTGAAATGGGAAAGCCGGCCGGCGAGGAGTCAAGAAGCTACTGAGATCAGCTGTGCATATAAGGTTCCACTCACAGGGTTTTTTCGTCAAACTGGTTAGTACATGAGGAGGTACCATGATATGGTTTTTAGAAATATTTATTACTTATGGATTCACGAGTCAGTTTCAGATTTCCGCTTTAAATATCTTATAATTGAGTTACGATATTATGTTTAAAGAGTAAGTTGGTTAAGTACAATGCCACAAACACTTTTTTTAACTTAAAGGAAATTGCTGACGATTATTTCAAGCCTTTAGCAGTTCTAGATCATGAATTCCGCAAACGATTTGTGCAGCCAAAATTTCCCTTGTACATTTGAAAAAACATTTAAATTATACCTCTTTGGCTTATCAACGCTTTTAAAAAGTTAAAACACAGCAGGATAGGGAATAGTTGGAGGTAAATAGTATGACGAAGCAAACGGATTGATAACATGTGTAAAATATAAAGACAAACTTACGTCAATAAATTTACTGATCACTGTCTTGATCTCCGAGTTGATATTGAGTTGAACATTTTGCCGAAGAAGGTCCAAAGACTTGGCCGGCGTTGTGTACGACATGGATACTATAGAGGAGCTTGATCCCGTTGATTTATTCAATGGCGGTTTCAAAATACTCAGGTTGTACTGTCTCATATTAAAGGGACTCTAGGACAAAAACAAAGGACGGATTAATTCATTAAGATGGAAGGAAACCACAGTCCGTTCCCCATTAAAAGAAAGCAGATCACTTTCCACTCACACATACATACACAAATGTATTTCCAGAGGGATTCTCGCTAAACCAACTACTATAATTCTTCGCCTGCTATCACTTTCCAGATAATCCAATTCACTTTGAACGTGGGCTGGCTTGAATTCTTAAACCAAAGATGTATTTTTGAAGGACTTACCCATTCGGACGGAAGCCCTTCCTCAGTGTCAATGACCATAACCCATAAAGCAGGAAGACCTTAGCCTAGCGGAATAGGCAACAGAGTGTAGAATTGAAATTTTGAACCAAAAAAACTGATTGGGATGGATCCGTGTAGTGGAGTGACTGGAAGTAGTCACTTTTGAACAGATGACCCTTAATGAATAGGTCGCATGGCGCAAGAATGGGCCACTTTCACGGAGTAGCGGAGGGGACGGGACTGGCGGTGGCTGGGTGGCATTGCTTGGGCTGAGAAACATCTGATGCAGGGAACAGAGGCCATGACGCCTGCGTTCCTACTCCGCCCCACTTCCGCTTCCCGCACCAAAGAACATTGCTCCGTCTCCCCACCTCACGGACTAGTATCCCCAGTCCCTCATATCTTTTCCTGTAAATGTTAAATGTAAATTCCCTTCAAGGTAAACTGCTATTAAATTCTAAATTTAAGGGGGCAATTTGCCCTTAATATTGTTCCTATGTAAGTAGTCAAACGGGTGACTTATTACAGCAAGTGGAAATCAAATAAAATAAATACATTACAAACAATTAGACATGTATATATGTGGAGCATGCATATTTTCAACAACGCAAGTTAAAGTGGAATATTATTCCTTCCAGTTAGTTGAGCACATGCATGGGTTACTCACTGGCATTAAATTGAAACAATGTTGTTTTAAGAGGTCGGGAAATACTATACTAAAATAAACGAGTTTAGAAAGGATTTGAATGAATCATACATGTTTCTAACAATTGTGAAACGGGCCCATAAAATGACAAATTAATGGTCGATGATACTTTGGAATATTATAAATGAGAAAGCTTTAGAGCAATTAAACATTATTGGATTTCATATTACAGTTAAATAGTGATTCAGAAAATAAATGAAGCTTGAAATGGTTCGGGTTCCACCGGGTGTATGAAACCCTAGATGATTGTGAGGATGTGGAGGGGATGGGGTGGAGATGAGTGAAGCATTTTGCGGTGAAATTTGAAATGGCGAATGGGAGGACGGAGGAGGAGGGGATCTGCACATGGCACATCCAAAGCACATGGGATATGGATATATGAAAGTGGAGCCCCCACTCCCTCCTTTCCAAATGCAAAAGGACCGACAAACGGACGAAAGTTCCACTCCCCCACTTTTAAACCAAGACGTAGACAGACAGAACTCAAATAAGTGTTTTTTAAAATCCTCAAGGGTCGTTCCCTTCGAATCAAAACTCATTCAAATTATTTATTAAATTGTAATTTGTGCCCAGCACTTCAAACTTTTATATGTACTTAACTGAGGGAAGGTCACTGGAGACGGTACTGAAGCGACGGAAGGTGAGCGTTGGCGAGGACCGGCCGCCACCAGCCAAGGGCAGTAGAATGTCCATGGAAGTCACTACTCCGGACGCGGATTCTTCATCATCTTCTGAGCAGTCTTTCCTTAGTTTTCAGCAACCAATTGTCAACAATTCATTTTACTTTGATCAAATAGAAGCAATGTTTGCAGCTGATCTGTACTCGAACGTGTTGAGTCTGGTATGTATGTGTATTTTATAATTTTGAACAGTTCCAAATTGGGTTACATTTTTCTTAACTAACTTGACTAGTAGGATGTGTAGATACCCATATAAGATTCGAGGCTTTAAAAAACAATATTCAGCTTTCAATTGATAATATACGTGCAACTCAACTCCTTTATTGCAGGCGGGAAAGGTTCTAACCATGGCAGAAAGATCGTCAGATATACTCAGTCAAAGCGAGGTAATTTAAAATTCGGAGTCTTAATTTATTAGGATAATAAGCTTGCTTTTAAAACCTGGCAAACCTTACGTTTCTTGAAATGGACTTTACAGATGCTTACAGTCCTTCAGTATTGTGGAGATTCTGCACTTAAAACGCTAGAGTTTAATCGAGCAGAGCATTATTACCGTCGATGCCACCAGTTGCACAAGTGTGTCACGAGCAAGATGTCCAGTTATCAAAAAGAACTGAATTTAGCCGAGGACTGTGGTATGCATTATTTACCATTTGTCTAGTTATAAATTTATTCGATTTTGGTGGATTTCTCCGGAGTCATTACAAAAAAACTTTTACTTTAGAATTGCTATTCAAGCTTCACCTTTGCCAAATACAAATTAAAAAGCCAGCAGATGCTTTGCAGACTTTACAAACAATACCTGTACGAATGCGAACTGCAAAGATGCACATGGCATTGGGCAAACTGCTTCAGCAGAACGGAATGGAAAGAGCTGCGATAACTTCCTACAAAATGGTTCTTTTGGTGCGTCGACTTCCTTTATCAAATATTGTTAAGAATGGAGACTTGAATTTTGTGATAAATGTGGTAGCAGTTAAGTAAAATGTGATGGATTTACAAATGTCGTGGTTAAGCACAGAGTTGGGATAATCCGGATTAGGGATTGATGGATTAATAATCCAGATTAGGGATTAATAATCCCTAATCTCCAATCCTTAATCCCATGAATTTTAAAAATTAATCCCTAATCCGACTGAATACATTGGGATCAACAAATCCCCAATCCCGACTTGGGACTAGAAGAAATTGGCTGCAGAGTTGCGATAATCTGGACTAGGGATTGGTGGATTAATAATCCAGATTAGGGATTAATAATCCCCAATCCTTAATCCCGTGAATTTCAAAAAGTATTCCCTAATCCCTAATCCGGCCGGTATAAATTTTCAAATTAATCCCGAATTAATCCCAATTCCAAGTTTTGGTTAATCCCAACCCCTAATCCCAATGTCATTAATCACCCAACTCTGGTTAAGCATCATAAGTGATGCCATGATGAATAGTCACTAGTAACGTTTAGCTTTAAGTGTGAGGAAAGTGTTTAAAAAATTTAATTGTGTTTGGCAAATTTCCTATTTAACCTTAAGTTTAATTTTACAGGAGTGCCCTTTAGCAATGGATGCCGTTGAGGCTCTACTGTCTCTTGGTCTGAAGGAAGTGGACGTGGAGAGTATAAGTCTACCGAAACTAAATAAAATGCCTAACCCCGAATGGTAATGCTATAATACAACAAGTTTTTTAAAATAGTTGGGGCCTGTTGTTACGTACTGGAGCATGGCAAGGATAAACGTTTATTTTCAAATTTCAGGTACTGTGGGTGGCTTAAAGGAAACTGTGCTTATTTTTCAAGGGAATATTCACAGGCAAATATAATTTTTAACGAATTACAAGAAAAGACCCTGCTTCACAACAATCGATCTCTCCTAGTCACAATGGGAACCTCTCAAGCCCACGCCGGTGATTATGTATCGGCGATTCGACCTTTAAGACTGGTAAGTAAATTTTACATTAATAAAGAAATACCTACTCCAAAACCCTAAAGGGTCTGGGGGGGGGGGGGGTTTTTCCAGGATTTTTGGTTTCCGGGCGTGCTGGATAGGTGTTGTGTTGAGTTTTTGCTAGGGGGTGGGGGTGCACCCTATAGGACCCGAAGGGGTTTTGGAGTATGACCTATATCTTAAATGTTTACTACAAAATGCGATTTGACTACTTTTGTTTTAGGCACATATAAATGATCCAAATGACATGACTGGAATGGATCTTTTGGCTTATTTATATTGGACTGAGAAGCGTCTTCCGGATCTGGAGAAACTTATGCAGAAGCTAGTAGAATTGAACTATAACGACGACCGCAGCGAAGCATGGATTGCTCTTGGGTACTACGCACAATTGACCAATCGTTCAAACCGTGGACTGTATTTTGCTCATAGGGTAAGCATTCGCACTTTCAACCTTTCTTACCTTACTTAGATATTTTACTTTGCACTAATATTTTCAGAGTCTTACGACAACCGGTCGAAAAAGTGTCGAGGCGCTCATAGCAAAGGGTATTATCTTACTGGACTTGAAGCGTTACACTGAAGCGTTAGATCCTTTTCGCGAAGCCTTGGTTGTCTCCCCGTTTCGATATGAACCACACAAGGGAATAGTAGACTGTTACATTGGATTGCAACGGTTTCGTGATGCTCACGTTATTGTAAGCGTGTTTTTGTTTACTTGCTTGGTCTCATTTTATAATTTTATTATAATTGGTTTTGGTTTATTATGGCTGATAAGTGTCACGGATTTTTTGTTTTGTTGTACTGCTCTTGCTCTGATCAAATGTTTCAACCCACAGGCTTCAGCAGCATCCCGAAAGATTGGTCCTAATCCTCGAATACTGACTGTAAGTACTGCTTTTAAGTTGAAAAAAAAGTTTGTTGTGTGGTACAAGGGAGTTCGCGACCTTTCTACTTATTTTTAAAACTCTTAATTCGTACAAATTTATTTTAAGTTTAATCAGCATTATTCTGGGTTTGGATAATATTTGTTTCTGTACATTTTCATAGTTGTGCGCAAGCGCATTGAAGCTCGACCCTCCGAATCACCAAAAGGCCAAAGGGTATCTGCAAAAGGCGCTTATACAGGATTACGGATATTTGCCAGCGTTACAACTTTTAGTGGAAGTATATGAGCAGGTAAATTAGATTTATTTTACGGCACTACAACTTGAATATCCCATGTGTATACAAACAGTCCATCTTTTCTTACCTGTATGTCTTGCAGTTAAGTTAGTAAGCATTTTCATTCCGTCCGGTCAGCCACTCCCAAATCAAGAATTAGCTTAGGTTATGGATAATCGTACTAGTTTATATTTGTGTATAACAGTTGCCCGGAGTACTCATGTGCTCACCAGGCCATTCAAACGTCTAGCTCATTTCAGGCAGTGGAAGTTATGTGTGCTTGCTGTTTGTGCTGTTTGTTTGCAAACGCATATACAAATTTCATAAAACCCCGTGCTACTACAATACTTTATTAATTAACTATTTCCAGGAAGGTCAACTCACAGCCGCTTGTGCTCTACTTCAAGAGTATTTGAGTCGTCAATCTGGAACATCTCAAATGCATTGTCAATTGGCCAATTTGCAAGTGAAGAATGGAATGGAGGAACGTGCTGCAGATAGTTTCGGAGTAGCCTTAAGGTTATCATAATTCATTGCTTTATCGGTCATGTTCTAATTCGACTTCATAATGAATGTGAATATACGTACATAAACAATTGTTGTCTGTTCGGACCAAAATTATTGAAACCCTAGACTCTTGCCTGGGTTGAGACCACCAAGTTTTGCTTAAATCAAATGGATGAAACATGGTGAAAATGCCCCTTTCACAATTAGCTTCAAAGGTAGCTTTTATTGCGTCGGCGCAGAAAGGGGTGGACAATGGCATTAGTTGAGATGTTTTGATGTGTTTAATTTCATTTTGGTTTAGGTATGATTTCGGCGGGGTTAAACTTATTAGATTTTGGTACTTCTTGCAGGCTGGACTCCGCCAATCGTGAGGCTCGTGAAGGATTAAACAGACTTGATCCAACCTCAAGAAGGGGTAATGTCCATGACTCAACCTACGAAGCTCCGGATGAGATAGATATTGATGAGGACGAGGATGACGATGTACGATCGTTTATGAATTTATTTCGTGTTGCTAAAGCACCTAAGACAGTTATTTTACTTGACGGGATGCCTATTTTAACCAGAAAACGACCTTTTATTACCTTGCCCTATAACAATGAGCTTCACGGCGTCTCCGACGTGGAGTTCATGTCAAGTTTCACAGATAGTGATAGTGACTCTCAAGAGAGTAATATCCCTTCAGTTCCATATTAGTATTAGTTTTTAGGAGCCGATGTCGTGCTACTAGACATGCATTATGTTCTGTTTGTGAATTTGACTTTTGTGTTAACCTTTACTTTCAGTACTATTAACATCATTGGTGACAGCTTTGGTTTTCTAGTCGACTTATTTCACCATAAATTGGAATTATAATATTTTAAACGTGAAACTATTTGCAGGGAGATCACGCTGACAGTGAAATGGAAGCTGGTATTTGGTCTTCTCCAGACTTCAATATGCACGCTTCAAATTGACTGCCAAATTTATCTCATTAAACTGTGCTGGCGCAAAGTTTAATTGCAAGTGAAAAGACTCGAGTCAACTGGAGGTGTAATGGAAGAAAGTGGAGTATAATTTTAGTTCGCATTAGAGTTGTTTAGATTTGCGCGTTTATTGTAGTGGACAGGTTTAAAGTACTACGTACAATATTCTCATGTAAGTTTTGAGCCTGCAGATTGGTAAGTTTTCTTCAATTTTTTTCGCCTCATGTGGGTCCATATGTTGTGCCATTTAGTTTTTGATTTTCCACACAATTACCAACGTTGAGATTAGATGTCTGGCAATTGCTTATCTCTGGGATCAAACCTATCATCGCAAATATTGCTTATCCTGCCAAAAGCATATGACTTTGGGTTACACGCGATTTGTCTTCAAACGCTCATTTTACAACAACAATCATAAAGGTTTCCGATTTACAACGGGTTTTTGCGATCGAATTATTTTCCCTAGTTCAATTAATTCCAGAACCAACCATTGAAGCGCTTCCGATTTGACTTTTCAGTCCAAAATTAATCATTATTCTCGGAATGGAGTATTCAAAGAAAGCAGCCAGTACGAACCAACTAAAATTTTCTATGTCAGAGTAAACAGGCTTTAGTTGTGCTTGCGCTTCCCAGTAACTTGAATTACCTTGATACTATCGCCGTAAAGTACAGATAGGAAACTTATGAAATTGCGTTTCTTTGAATAGAATGGAATTCTTAAAATTTCTTAGCTTCTCATTCCGATTTGGGAAGAATGCGAATGACGCATGTGGCTAATTTCAAGCGAATAAAACGTCTGGGCAGGTGGGCTTGCTTTGAGTGGGATACAAACTGTGATACGTTATATAATTTTTACGTCCTTATTACAATTATCAGTGCAAAACAAGCATAAATATTATTTTTTAACTAAATTGACTGAATTGGAAAGCGCATTTTCAGTTATGGTTATTTATTCCTTCAAAATTTCTACGAAACCACTAATGTATAACTCATATAAAAGTCATTCAATAAACATACATGTCATGCGCAGTTGGTTGTTGTTCAGTTTTTTTCGGGGTCCAGCGAAAAGCCAAAGATGTATTTTATACACCCTTATGTATTGAACTGGGTGCTTTAAGGGTCATCGTCTATATTCCGTGTTTCATCCTCATTTCAGAAATAGTAACTCATCATTATAATTCAATTTTTACATTTGGCATCTTATATTGAAGCTACTATGATTCTAGAGGTTCCAGAAGGTAGTCTGTTAAATAGATATGCTCACATAGTCACATACAAGCAATTCAATGTTAATGTTAGATTAACAAGCAGGCAAGGTTAGTGATTACTTGATGCCCAATCAAACCATGCATTGGAAGCGCGCACTAAAGCACCCCCCCCCCCCTAATACACAATGAACATTCAACATTGCTCCAATTGAGACTTTGTAGCAGATAATGTGAATGTTATTGACTCGTGGGTATGTGAATTGAAGCTTATATTGTCGCGCGAACTTTGCAAGGTTTACTTTGTTCATGCCGGAAGGAAATGGATTGAAATGAGACAAACCAGATTTTCTTAATTCATTAAGCACTCCTTCTTTGAAAAGCAGACGGATTTTGAAGGGCGTCAGCTTTTGTAATTAGTAAAGCATCACGAGTAATAAAGGGTCTTGGTTAGATTTCAGTAGAACATGTTCTAAAGTTCAGTGTTTCTGAGTCCAGGACAATCGTAATATTAATCTGATAGATATGTAGTTTTAAGGTAATTTGAAAATTGAGTACTAGATTCTGGTATGGTGCTTACATGTCTAAAATTCTTATATAGGCCCACCTTGTGTGGTTTTTCTTCTAGAATTATTGTTAAATATATTTGCCATACGCTTTGAGAAGTAGAGTTTAAATAGCAATAATGCTTTATTCTTCCACAGTAGTTCATTGTCATTACTACCTGTGTTAGTAGTGGCGAAATAGCCAGCAACCTTTTTGCTTTAACTACTAAGAATCAAATATCGCATCTAGTAATGCCAGAAGCTGATGTAAACGATCATCCGGGTGCATTGCTTAGGTTAGCGTAAGTTCAAGTTGACTCAACTTTCTATTTGCTTACCTTGTTTGGTTCATTCAAGTTCATATTTGATCAGAGAGAAGTAATTATTGAACGTTGACATTGCATGTGTCTAGTTCCTTCTTGACTTGATGAATGCATATCTACGCACATTACTTCCAGTCAAAAGTTATTAAGAACAATAATCGTAGAATTCTACACAGGGCGACTTCATTTCGTCCCCAATACAGTACTCGTAAACTTAAAGTGGCAGACAATTTACTGATTATTTTGTAATGGCGAGATGTTCTGACAACTACTTTACTGCTACTAGCTAATCTTTCAATTAAGTCAAATCAGTTGAATCCTGGGCTGTACGTTGTTAATATTACATGTGATTCTCCGGAACTGGTATGTGAAGGTTACAACGTACAAGCAAGCGTCTCTTATATCTACCCTCTTCGATTAATCTACCTTAAATGTTAAATACTAACAGTTCTTCCAATGATGATAATCTACGTGAACGTAGCTTGTACTAATCCAACGACATAACTTTAATTTAGAAAAATGAAGAGCATTTCTTCAAGTTTGTCAGCATGATATCTTTTAATCTCTCAAATTTTGAGTCAATGTGCCAGATGTCAGCTTATGTCGTCATATTATGTCACTGCAGCTATTTTCCGGTCATTCCTTGTGGTTTTTGACTAAGAAATACTGCTTTCAGGAAAGGGAAAGCGCTTAAGCCTTGGCTAGCACATGAAATCGCATCGTCGCACAGGCTGATAATAAAACTTTGACAACTTGCAACACTTCCTACAAAATAAAACCCTAACAATTTCATACGGGCTACAAATAACTTTTGCTTGTGTGTACTCAATATTTCAGGTGTAATGGATAATTCCCTATTTGGAAAATTATCACTCGCTCCGTTCATTTACAGAAGAGGTGAAGACAGTTATTATTTATGGCAAACTTGTCAAGTAATTTATCTATGTTCATAAAATCAAAAAGAGAATTAAACTTTGGACAAGAACAAGCTCGAGGGATGCATGCATTCGGTGCGTAATTTATGCTGCTAACTGTTAAAGGTGCATTACATCACTACCAATCTCGTAAATATTGTCACTGCTATTAAGGATAACTGATGGTCATATTCCGTTGTTGTTGTAAATTTGCCTACTAGATGATACAGGATATATTCATTTTGCATTCTGAGAAGGAACTTTCTGGTATGTTGTAAAGTTGCAGGATAAATGATCGGGAAGTGAACTTGGCACAGGATAAAAGATGACGGGACGATTTGACTGTGCAGAATGTGTATGTATTGAGATAAACATCAACCCGTGTTAGGTCATAGTAATGACCTAGTCAGGTCTAAAAATGGCAAAGAGGGAAAGTTTCATTCTCTTCGCAAAGAATGCAGGCTTACTTGCAAAATGTTGACTTCCACTTCCACATGTGTTCCATTCAATCCAATCCTTCACTCACCTGTTCAAGCCATTATGTAAACTTGTCGTGTGAAGGATCATGCCTCTGTATCTAGCTGTGGTTCAAGGGGATCATTTTGATGGGTCAAGGAATCCTTATTTATTACAAAAATAAAATTGTGCATTTGTCCCTATAGATCTTAACCTGTCAGTCATTTCTTTCTTATAACCAAGATTGGAGTTGACAAGATATTATGTTTCCGGGGGAAATAATACTACTTAATCAATAATGGCAATACGAAAGCCTGTCAGAAAGTGCCAATAAAACTATATATTATAGTACGAATATATGCTAGATAAAGCCAAGTCCAATGCCATGATAATTCAATTGAATGTCGTTTTTATTTTATTCAAAAGTTCGTCGACATAATTTAGGATTCATTACAGAATTTTGCATTTCTTAAGTTGACAATGAAAGACATCTGATTAAATTGAGGATACATTTAACATTGATGGGTTAATTGAAGTACAGTTGAGTTTATGTTTGAAAGAATTTAGAGGGCATTGGTAGCTTATTGATTAAACCAACGGCGAATTGCGTCCATGTCAAGACGAGTGGATAACTCCGTGGTACGGATTGCGAGACGTCCAACTGCAACCATGGTAACAAATGCTGAGATAACGTTCAAGAAGGGAATGGCTCCTTCAGGGCGTGGAGGCCCATTAGCAACAACAAGGACTCCGGAGACAAGCATCGACGACATGGCAGCAAACATGTTGATCGCGCAACGTAACATCAGGTTGTAGGCCGACAGACCTTTCGCAAATCTTTTTGGATCCAATGCCTCAGCGACAATCAAGCCGGCTCCAACTGTGGCCCAGCCGGTCACCGCAGAATCCATGGAGCGGGCAATCATCAGAATCCAGGCGAAAGTAGCAGCTCCTGGAATCAAGACCAACACGAGCAACTCTTCCATCTGTTGATGAAGAAAACGAGACAAAAATTACAACACGAGCATAATTTAAATCGTTATATTCTAAGCAAATGGCTCTTACCAAAGAAGTCTTGACTTCATGAGCATCCATGATGATGATAACCAAGGCTCGGATCAACAACTGACTCCTGCAAATGTCAAAGCTTTTAACGAGTTGTAAAATACAAAATTTTTAGCAATGGCTCTTTTCTCGCCCCAAATGAGTGACAACGGCTTGGTGGCAGACATAGTGAGAGTGTAGGACTGCACCAAAGACGCCACTGACTAACGACGTCAACCGAATATAACCCTTCCTTCTATCTTTTTAACATTTAAATTTAAAATGAGGAGTAGAAACTAATTAATTACAATCATCCTTACCTTTAAATTTGACTGAGTTCGGTTCACGCAGCTGACCACTCGCAGGAAAGGATTTACTTTTCACACTTGGTTCGGAGTACCAACAAAAGACAACTCGATCGGATGGGAGCAAGACGACTAGTGAGGGAAAGATCAACGGCCAAAGTTCAGCTTGGCGTCCAGTTCGGCGTCGCGTCACCCTCTCCCCACCCGGACCGGCAACCAATCACACCCGGGTATTGTTGCGAAGGGGGCGGGGTGAGCAACAATTTGGCAGCGGACCCCCACCCCTCATAGTCTCTCGCCTTCCTTCTAGAATGTTCTAGAAGGAAATGGAAGGAATTTGGTACGTCACGTGAAATTGGCATTGGATTGTTTGAAATCGTCACCCTCTCCCCACCGGACCGGCAAGCACTTACACCCGGGTATTGTTGCGAAGGGGGCGGGGTGAGCATCGGCAGCCGACCCCCAGCCCTCTTTGTCTCTCGCCTTCCTTCTAGAATGCTCTAGAAGGAAATGGAAGGAATTTGTCACGTCACGTGAGATTGGCATTGGATTGTTCGAAATCCATCCAATTTCTTTAGATTTGAAATTTATTTATTTAAGAATAAATGAAATTACTTTTAAATAATTTTTGATGACACTCATGGCCCTCACCACCACCATGCATTTGACGATTTGTGTTTGTCCGGAGCGTTCAAAAGAAATAGCTGTAGTTAGAAATATTTAAAATACGAAATGCCTGCCAGTTGAAGTCTAATCAGTTTAGGATGTGTCCAAATCTGACAGGGTCAATTTACTGTTGTCGTTTGCACGGTCGGAAGCTTAAAACTAAAAGGAGATTAAATTTGCTAATTCAAGAGAAAAATGAATCCTTCGTTTTCTGCATGGGAATTTAATGTTTGCAGTTTTTTGCCGGCCTGACCTCCGAGTCCTCCCACGACGTTTTAGTTAAAAGTGCTAAGTGCCCATGTAATGTGATGGATATGTGTCAGACTCTCCTTCCGCCTTTACCGAATGAAACTGGTCTTGTCTTTTAATTATTCATTAGTTCCAGTTTGTAAGGAGTGGCCACTCCAATGGGCAAAACTAATCCTATGTGGTGCGGTGGTGTTGGTGTGTCGCGTGGCCGCAATCTCACAATTTAGCAAATCTTCAAATTCGGACCCGAGTCTTAATTTCCAAGAATATGGAATGAAATGGTTTTGCAAAAGGAAAAGGGTTCCGTATCATCCAGTGCTCACTTTTTAATAGCGTTTATATTGTGTATGTGTGGCACACGCTCTAAAATTTCAAATCTTTGTCATAAAAATACATTAAATAAAAATGCTGGAAACCGGATTTTTCCTTGCTCAACCCTTTCTGCCCTGTTTAGAATTAGAAAAACGTACAAAAATCACAAAACTTGCAGATTGCAAGTGACTGCTTTGCAGTTTTTAACCCAAGAAAGAACGAGTCAAAGTACGCCAGCCAGCTAGCTATGAGCAGTTTCCAATGTCTCTAAAATTCTGACAAATTTCAAATTGCACTGCGCGCGTGCGTGACGTGATAGCCAAGTTAGTCACCTTCCATTTTCATTTCACTAATAGCTATCAAATGTGGGCAGATAATCAGTAGTATAGTTTTTGTTACGATTACGACTAAACATTAGTACGACATTAAAATGCTTGTAATGTTTTATTATGCGTCCACGTTCTATTGTTATCTGCCCTTTCCTTTCGAGGTCAGCCTTTTTTATCCCGCCACCGTCAACGTCGTCCGGCCTTTCCTTGTCTCAAGAAAATTCAACATTCCTGACGGAAAGGGTCCGTTTTTCCTCAACTTGTGTCACATCACTATGCATATTATTTTTACTCCAGGAGGGCCCTTAGGTCCCGTCCAGTCCAAAAGCAAAGGGTTATCCCCTTTGATTTACAAAAGGAGGAGCGAATTAGGGGTTGGATGACACAGTGCATTGCATTGGGGCAATAGCCACGAGGCAATTCCTTGTGCCGCCGTCGTCGTCGTCGTGTGTTTCCCATTGCATTCTCCATGCAATGCATGCATGGATCCAAGGCATTACAAACCATGTAAAGGTACATGGATCCAAAGAACTGACTTCAGTCGTCGTTTGGACTGCGATTGAAGTGCGTTGGAAAATAAAAGTGCAGCCTTGAAGCACGTGCCACTTCATTTCCAATTTTCATACACACCAAAATAAAGGATCCCACACACGCACGAAGGGGACTTGAACTTTTTGGCGATAGGAAAGGAATTTTGGGAAACATTTTTGGCAAAGAAACTTATTAGGCCAATAACGCGTCAACATTTACGCACTCCACACACACGTACATACTCGTTAAGTGAAATGGGGGATTGACAAGTTAAAATTGACATGCGAAGTCCCGGGTTCATTCCACAAAAATCATCCATCCGAGCCAAAGTCGACGACGACGGGTTATTTTATCCAAGTTCAAACCCAAACACTCTGTGAAGTTGAGTGGATGTGACATTTTTTTTTACTCTAACACCGAATGCCTTCCAATTGGCGAAATGTTGTGACAATTTTTTTTCTTCTTCACTGAAGACTTGACTGAATCAACCCCGGGAGTCGAAGAGCCTTCCTTATTGATCATTCCATGGATTGACTTCCGGATTCCGAAATAACTCCAGTTTTTTGTAAGACTTTATGTAAGGCTGGAATTAAAAACCGACGAGTGTTCGTCTTATCAAGATACAAACATTCTTATCATTCGATTTTCCGATTAGTCACCGCAAGTGCTATTGAGAATTGGCTCCATTGTTTAATAACTTTGCTCATCCTTCGGAATTTCTGGAACGAAGCGCTCACACCTCCGGATTCCAATTCATCATAAATCAAGATTTCATCGATGTTACACATACATAGACATAAATACAACCAATAAGGCTCCCGCCCGGCATTTCCTGTTGCTGTTACTTCCAATGCGGTTTGGATTCCGAAAATAGCTCTCAAACCCGAAGGTGGTGGACGGACGGAACGGAGCGGATACAAAGGAAAATACGCAGGTTAGTTCAGCAAATTCGATTTTCTTGTACAATAGGGGTTTAGTGTTAATGGGCGAAGGGTTTGACCGTATTCTATTATCTTTGGGTTTTCCCGTCAGGCCCCAGCCAATTGCATGACCCTTTTTATTACACTGCAATCCGCAATGCACCCGGAATATCCTTATTCTCATTGCAGTTCCTCCTACGCCCTGACCAGCCATAAACCCACATGTCGATTTCATTCCATTCCCTGATAAGAACCAGCCGGGTATTACGTAGGATACCCCGTCTCGGCTTCCAAGAAGAAAACTCTTTTCTTGACTTATATATATTCATGAAGTTATTTTGCTCCCGCATTTCCTCCGTTTGAGACTTTTCTCTTTTGCCCTAGTCGACCTCCATTGATTCGTGTTCATGCTCAGTGCAGCGGAAACCCGAGGTCAAAATGTCGGTTGGTTCAGAGGACTAAGAATTTTGCAAGCAAAAAAACTGCAATGCGAAAAATGTGCCCATTGTGGATTGCATGCTACATTTCGATGCTGGAGTTATTTGTCAGATTAAGAAAGTTTCACTTACTCCCTCACGCTCACTCCAAATATCTTACTGGATCGTATGTTAGGGAATTAGGAATCTATTTCTTTTTTTTTTGGGAAAAGTTCATCGAAGCACAAAAAAACTTAATCCAATCTGAGTAGATTTTACACGCTAACATGCTGTGCATCTTTCCTGTCTGACACGCAGGTTAATTCTTTCTTTGGCACAGCTCGCAATCGGCAACACAATGTAATAAGTAGAAAAGTCATTAGGCATTACAGAGGCAATTCAACCCCCAAGCTTTTTTGTTATACAATATTTTAAGGTCCAATCCAGTGTTTTTCCTGTTGATGGTTCGTTTGCAGTCTTCATAATCGAAGCTAGAAATTACGTTCTGTGATCAAAGGTTATAGGAATTCAAAATTCTATCTGTTATGAGTGCTACACGGCTACGACTTATCTGACATAATTTAAGTTTGAACAAACCGTTCAAAATCTAAATGTAAAAATACTTCCCCTTGCCGAGTAACGCATCCATGCATTCATGTTGTCGTAATTGTTTCTTCGGAGGGTGCCAGGGTTTTCTTCCTACTTCAAACGCTCCTGTACGTTAAAAACTTTGGGCAAGACTTGACCGTTGGTGAATTCTTTTTAACAAACATTTTAAACCCAAAGGGATTGTTTCCTTCAGTCACCGACCGAACGCCGTTCAGGTTCACATGAAGGGGTCTGTCCGCCTGAAATTTGAAATATGCAAAAGAAGAAGGGAGAGAGAGGCGCCGTTGGGGCCGTTGCCACTCGGATTACATTGCAATCCACTTGAACGATAAAGAAGGGATGACGAGCACCCATTCCTCCGTTTGCGTTTTTTTTCTGAGTCGGCTTAATTAATTGTCTTGGAACATGTGAATTGGATGGAAGGGAGACCGTTTGTTGTCAGGAATGCATTTCCGCTCAGGAAATTGCACTGGGAATGATTCGCTCATTTCCAACACAATGTGATGGAAGCTCAAAGATGGCGAATGATGATAAGGTCAGGTCCTCGCCCTCCCTTAATTTAAATTTTTTGAACCACTGCGTTCTTCATTTATGTACTTCTTCGGTTGGGAATACATCCGTTCTTTCTTAATTATTACACGTCACACTTCGGAATGTTGTTTAAAGTTTAGGGACATCCCCGTACGACTTCTTTAGCTACCGGGTTCAGTTTCATTTCTTCAAAAGCTCCATGCAATCTTTCGTGTCTGAAATGAATTCCCTGCTCCGCCCATGATTTATGTTTTGGTTCGTTTGGTGAAGGAATCTGGTAGCAGGCTACACTAGCAACACTTTTCCTTGCTCTAGCTGGAACCAACTTGATGTAAATGCAAAGTATGCTGATAGCGTTTAACAAGTAAATCTTTTTTGGGGGGAATCACAAAATCTCTGTCAAGACGAAGGGTAAGGAAGCGAATTGGAGAAGTTATGCATGTTATGTGTCCTTCTTCCTTGTTTGCTAAACCCTTCACGCCGGTCTTTTTATACTTAAGAGTAAAGGATCAAGAAAATTTACAGCCCATATAAGTACAAACTACAAAGTTTGTTGGCGCGGAGAACAGTAGCTGATGGAGATGAGTCTTCGGATAAGGACTATACATTAGATTTGGGAAGTCGAGTCTATTTTAGACGAGGAGAACGTGATAAAAACGGAGGATGGTTATTTCCCTTCGTGTGAGTTGACAGTAATTTCTTTTCCTCTCCCGCCCGCCTTCCCTCTTGAAGGACTTGAGTGTAAATATTTACAGAGTGCAGATATTGCCCCCACCAGGTTTTTTTTCTGTTCCTACTCCTCAGGAATTTGGTGCGTGTAATGTTGGAAATAGTTCGTCTAATAGTTCTGACATCTCCTAATTATCTTTGAGTCAATAAGTTTCCCAGTCAGCTTCACATTTGAAACGGTCCTTCAGCTCATCAGCTCCCACTCATTTACACATTTTAAACCTGTTATGGCCATCCATTGGACCTGTCCGACTTCCTTGAGTAAAATTAGACTAATTTGATTGATGGGGGTGAGGATCTGAAGGCCCTGTTGAGGAATGCATGTATGTCTGTCTGTGCCGCCGACCTCGAAAAATGTACTTAATTTCCCACCTTTTAAACTAAATAAAATACAAACAAAAAATGATCTGATTCCGAAGCACATGCACATTACATAAAAGCAAAGCTGCTGACCTTTGCAACTAACATTCCCACACACCCACACCACACGCACCGCACAGCCACGGCAGTTGAAATCAACTCAGCGCGGAATTTCAGGCAGACTGACTTCAGTCAGTCAGTAGCCGTCACAGTTTTGCACTTGAACACATGGTGGAGGACGGAGCTGGCAAAACATGCTAAAAATCAAATGGTTTTTTATGTATGGCATGACGTGCTTGAGCACAGGAGCAGGGTAGATAATGTTCTTGTCCTTTAACAGCAAGATGTGATGATTCAGATGGGGGAGGAAATGGAAGCGGATGTCACTTAAATTCGCAAACTGCATCAGTTTCATCTTCAAAATTTGAGTCTTCTCTTCGCATGTTTATGACACACGGCCCGCTGCCGCCGACACCACTCTTTAGGAAATGAAGTTTTGCACTGTTTTGATTTTAAGTGGAGTGAGTGACTGAACTCCCATCCTTTCACATGGTTGGTTGAGATGAAGTGCGTAGCGTGGAGACCACGTACGTACGTACGTAATAACCCACAGCATTAAAAACAAGGGGATTTGGATAATTTTTATTGAAGGAGGGAACGCGCAGCCAAGGATTGCGAAATCAATTCATGCTCTTTGCACTTTCTTACTAAATCCGTCCATCCCAACTACATTTCCAGTCGTGTCCCGTCCAACGAGTGCAATTTGTGGTCAAAATATGTGAGAGTTATAGTGGATATATAACGACCTTGTCGGATTTTCAAATTGTGTTTTCTGAGCAATTCGTCAGGGTTTCTGTGCAGTATCCGGTTGGGAACTCCCGCACCCTTTAAAAAGGGTATGGGTCAATCCAGTGAATAAGATTGGTTTACAATAGAAATGTGATTGTTGGGTGCTCGTACTTAGAATTTATTTTGGGAGACCCTTAAGGGATTACCCCTTGCGGGACGGGAGGTCCTTTGGAAGTTCTGAATGTCAACACAATTATTGAGTTAATTTGTCATGGTTGTCAGGAGTTTGGATTGGGGCTCCAATTAACACCACCGTGGGTGAACCTTCGACTCATCCATCCAACTCCTACGGCGATGTCTCAATCAAGCAAGTAAACCGGACAAATGTAATTAGTTAGTGAAATCAAAGCTTAATTAATGTGATGAATCTGCTTTCCCATTCCCTATGTATGTTTCCAATTTTTGGATCTGAGCTCATGAATGATGGATTTTCCCTGAGAGGAAATATTTAATAACATGTGTGAGTGGCGGGGGATGTTTAAATACGGCATGGCGATGGAACGAAAATGGATGGAAATCCCCCGTTTGTGTTTCACAAGATTGAATCCCTCATCAACAGCACCCCCGTCATCTTTGATAATTTAACCCCTTCAAATTATCTTGATTACAAACAATGATGACTTTTATGTTCCTGTAATTATGGCATGTGTCATGCCAAACTTGAAGGGGGATTGACATGGGCCGTCTGGTCTTCGAGGGGCCGGAGAGCATGTGTGCGGAAGACACTTCAACACTTGGAACAAGTCCTTCGTAATTCTTTCTATTCTTCGACCAAGATTTGTTTTCCTATTGTCGCCATCCTTTGCTACGGTTAGCTTAAGTCTTGTAAAAAAAACTTTGGACGTAACGCAGAGAACGGTCCTCCCTTATCCTACTCCTACTTGTACGTGACTTACGACAATGGCGGAATTAAAAGAGGGGGTACAAAAAAATTTGCAAGCATTACTAGGTAGACTAGGCTCTTCAATCCGCGAATGATGATGTGGGATAATGAGGAGGGTAGGGGATTTTTGAGTACTCGGTGATTTGGAGGGGGGGGGGGGAGTGAATGAAAAATCCCTTTGGCTCAAACCGTTTTCCTCGCTTCGTCTCCGTAGAATAATAGTCGGGCTGAAATCTAATGAGCGAATCCAGCAACTTTGCAAAGGATGGGGTTGACAACAATGTGGCGATGGCGAGGCACGGAAATGATGTTGGGTGTGCCTCAAGTCTATTTCAAAAGTATTTATATTTCCACTGCACCTTATTTCAAGTTTAGCTCCCTTTTCCTCTCATCCTCTCCCGCCCTTTTATCATATTTACAAATGGATATTATGCAAATTTTAAGTTAAACATGCACCCGTCCATGCATATGCATATTACAATGCTTTGGCTTTGGTGGTAGGTCCTCCTTCCTGCAGCTGTGTTTTGATTTCCAACCGACGTTTAATTCCCACAATTGTTTCATGTCAAACCGTCAAACAAAACCGAGTTTAAAAACCTTCAACGGAAGGACCTTAACTTCGAAGAAACTTTGCTCTGCTCTTCTTAAGGTCTGATCATTTTTTAGTACTTGGAGATTAAGTTTAGATTTGGAATTGGAAGAGGATGATGGATTCTGGGGTTGAATGGATGTAAGTAAAGTAAATGAGAATTGAAATAGTTGTTTCCCTGGAGGAGTCAGGGACCTGAGTGTAGGGCCTAATAATTTATCCGTTCCCATACCCATGATTTCCTTGGTCCATTAATCTTTCTTCCCGTACGTAACTCTAATGCTAACGCTGAGAGTTTACAATCTTACTTGTCTTTGGGACAAACTCCAAATTCAAATGCAGGCGAAAGTGTGAAGGAAGCTGTGAACAAGGCAAGAGTGGAATCCAATGCATCCCAAGGCTCGGAAGGAAATTCATTAAACAATTTGTTGGTTTTACGAAAACCACACAACACACTTACTTGGCAAAGGTACTTTGGCAGTCCAAACTTTACACGGAGGCAGCCAGACACACACACGACAGACGGATGGGATTCCTTAGCCCTCAGTTGTGAAGATGATATCTACTTCACACATCCACAACTCCCATCCCTCTTATTTCCTACTTCCAATTGATTGGCTTTCCGGACCTAAATATTTTCCAGCCACTACATTACCCACCACCCGGAAAAACATAATAACACGCATCGTGTGCGTTTGTGCGTGTGTTCCATCATCCCAGCCACCAATCTATTTCTAAAAACAACGGGGAGGGACGGAAATTAGTTGGAATTGAAGTACGTACTTATGTACATTACGCGCGTTTACGTATGGATCTCTTCCTGTGACGAAAAGTTGAGGCGAGGAGTTATTAGGCAGTCCGCACTCATCCGACCTCATCCCAATATTTTCCCAGCTGGAAGACTGCCGCTGACGACGACAGTTAAATTTGGCATCAAAAATACATTAAAAGAAGTGGAACGGGAGGGATGGAATGATGTTAGGTGGATCTTCACACGGATTTCACTCCACTTTACTTCCACTTCCCCTCAAACTTTGCTTTCTTTGCAACTCAATCTTCCTCGTCTTTTCGTCATCTTTTCTTGGAATGTTTTTCCGGGTAGTTTGGTGTATGTAGTTAGTAGGAAGTGGATTTGTTCCGATTGGCAACTCAGACTGTTTCAATGTATTATTTTCCTATTTTTTTCTCCTTGCTTTCTTTTTCTCTGGGAATGCAGCACTCTATTTGCTTTACTTCTACTTCTACATCGACAGAATCTGGATCATACTAGTAAAATATTCATGGATTTCGGAAATGCAATAAGTTTCCTTTTAAAAAGTGGGATTTCTTCACCTGATTTTATGGATTTGATTGAAGCACTGCTACTACTACTTCATTCCTTCAAATAATTTCCGTTGGCTAAGCGTTGATTTGAAGGGGGGGGGGGGTGTTTCCTTTAATCCGATTGAAGTGGTTTTTGGATTTGGCCCTGAGCTGTCGGACTCTGCGGAGGAAAGCCAGACATTCGGTGGTGAAAGTCAATTTCGTGATCCACACTACACCCACACCCAATTCTCTTCTGTCGGCATCCAGCAGCGTCCCTTGCCGACCATCACGTCAACCCATGATGACTTGACAGGAGGATCCTTGTGATTCCAATGAAAATGAACGAGCCTTTTTCCCGTGCCCATCAGCGGTTGTTGTTCATTTCATTTCGATTTCACTTTTCCCATCATCTAATTCTAATCTTGGCCCATGGCAAGGCATGGACACCACTAAAACCGCATTTCTGAAATCCCTTGACTCCACCGCTATGGATTGGAACATGGTTGTTTTGCCCGTTGCCGCAATGCACCTCCTACAGTACGTACAGTGTATCAGGAGGGAAATCAAAATCCTGGTGTCGTACTGCATCGTATACATGCGGCTAAAGTTGAGTTGAGTTTGCTGCACTTGCTTTTTACCATGTGGTCCGACTCCCATTGAATATTTATCCTTTTTGACTGCTGACTGAGTTGAGTATTTTTTGTACGAAAACGAAGTCAAAGGGTATTGGCGGCCGACCGGCTCCTTTTCTCAGCTCATAAAAATCTGAGGCTGGAGATTTGAGGACGGACTCTCAATGTGGGATTTGTCTTGAGTTTGTCTTAATGTGTGTGAAATCCTATTTGGAGCAGATGGAATGTACTGCATTTCCCTACCGCCGTGACGACACTTGACTTGAACTTTTCGTCTTAGGCGGGCTTAGGGATCATCTCATTTCTTTCTTTCAAATCCTCACGCCGGATGATAAGATTATGGATGGAGTCACTGAGGGATTTAAGTTTGTTGCAGTTCAGTTGAACTCGGAGATTTTCACGTTACGTGGATGCCACACATGGCATGGGATGGGCGGATAATAACATTATGTGTGCCAAACACAAGTGGAGGGCTTTGAGTAATAAATTCATCAAGTGTCCCGTAATTATTTTGTTGTGCTGGAGGAAAAAATGTTCAATGAATGTCATCCGAATCCCATGTATGGGCAAAGGAGGAATGAATGATGGGACTCTGTTGTGTTAGCGTCTATCCACCGAATCCTTTTGCCAATAATTGAACCCATGTCTAATGCTAACTTACGTACGTACGTAGCGTAAAGTACTTCAAAGTTACTACAAGAAAGTCGATCTGTTGGCTTAAGCAAATACAATGCTCTTTGCGTCATGGACTCTTAAACATGTTTGTATACAAAATTGGTTGACGGTTAAGATTGAACGGATTCAATTGGGATTTTTATTCAGGCTCCGTATTCCGGTGTTTTTATTCTGGCCCATGAATTGTACTTTGTACAAAAGGGTGGGGCACTTAAGGTAAATAGGCGGAGGTGGATTGATGCGTGGATCCATTGCGTATGTTTTTGCATGGGGGATAATAAAACAGCGACATCATCAGATCTCTCTAGCAGAGGACAACATCCGCGAGGCAACTACACATACATAGTATCTGTATTTTGCATCCCATTTCATGGGCTGAGGAGCAACATAATGCACTAATATATGGATGTACGGATTGCAAATGTGCTTCTGTCATTCTTTTTTCGCAAGGAAGGGATGAACTGGTATACGACGTTGAGAAGTTGAGATGTTAATCAGATGGTGTTGTTTTGGGTTCATGTAGGTATGACTCACTTATTTAATTTATTGGTGGAAACACTGGCAAGGGGCTGTTGTGGGATGAAGGATGGGGCAAGTGGTGATAGATTTGTTCATAGATTGAGAAAAAATTAAGGAAGGGTGGGTCTGATGACGGGAGATTAATTGTCGCTTTATGAATAATTGCATTATGAGTGAATTATATGTTTCTCCCCTTCACTTTGGGAATTCCTTTCTTATTTTTCACTTGGAAAATGTGATATGTATTTATGATGAAGACTTCTGAGTCTGTTGTGTGGATGCAATTTTATTGTGGTTTTATTATGAATTTGTACATACACCCTTAGAAAAACTGAGTATGTACTTGGGTGAGATATGTTCAAACTTTGTTCCATTCAAACGCATTGTTTTTATGTCCTTGGCTAAATATGTATATTTTGAGGATTGAATGAATATTACAATTTTATTATTACAATGCTTTCAACATTGGAACAATTGAACGTTAGATGATACCTATATGTGTGAGGGAACTTTAACTCGCCGTCAAATGCTAAACAATTTATTAAATACCGGATGCTCACACTCAACTTGAATGTTATTTGCGTCTCCATTAGATTACGGTTAAATGATTCGCGGATTCAAGCATGCAAAAAGTTTTTGGTTTGCAGTATGTTGAAACTTTGACACATTAATTGTAGTTCAAGTTCATTTTAATTTTTGTCATTTCTTCCACCCCAGTCAAAGTTTTTGCTCAACTATGTCTACAATTTAAGCGGAAACGGATGTTTAAATTAAATTTGCACGGCTATTCAGTCGTAATTTTCCCCTTTTAAGTAGAAGAGGAGTGTGGATTTACAATGAAATAAAGTCTTTATGGTTAAGTGGATGTAGTGAGTCCACTGTACTATTTCCATTATATAATGTGAATACCGGATGTTATAAATATTTATTGAGCAGAGCCATGCGCTACAATCCTGCTGTATGATAAATGGCATGCGTGGAAGCGGAGAAAATACATTTTAAAGCCTTGTCAGTTCTTAAATTAATGAGGGAAGGGGATTGCTTCACCAAGTTAACTTGCTCCTTCTTGTTTTGTCATTTTTTCCTCATGTCCGGCTCCCATGCATTATTCCCTTTCTGCAACCTTGTTGCATCCTCGAAACAGTTTCGACGACATGCAGTTAGTCAAATCCACGTCGTAGTCGTAGTCGTAGCCAGGATTTTTTTGCATGCGGTTTTCACAACTATCGCCTTCCTTGTGAATAATTATGAATTCATAATTTGCTTGTTGACTTTTCAACTTTGGCTTGGGTGCTTCTCACAGCAGGGGGCCACGACCCACTCCACTCCACTTCTGTCATCTTCCAATCTGATTATTATTCGAATCCATTCATGTACATATACTACAATCTACAGCAGCAAACAGCCGGCAGCTGTTACTTGCCAACAATGCCAATCATTCAAATTGATCATCATCATCATCCTCATCCTTATTAGTAATGAAGAAAGTAATTCAATCCACCCATCCATGTACTTGTCCAATTCCTCCATGCATGGTAACTCGTTATTTTGATAGCATTGTGTGTGTGCAGAGTCTGCAACTAAACTGCAATTCCTCTCCTCCAGTCATGCGTGGCTGCCGATCTGCTGTTCAAATATTCACATTTTGGAATTTAGACATGACTTTGACACCAGAATCCAAATTTCGTTTAATTTCGAGCATTTATTATGCTGTTTCAATGTGTGTTTAATGGGAATGGCAACTTTTTCATTCGGATTCAAGTAGAAATCCGTGACAGTTCAAATATATTTGTTGTGTTTGTTCGTCGTGAGTACGGCGTGGCCCCCATGTTTAATTCTGACCGTCAGTCAACATGAATTCGGTCGGTGACACACAATCACCGCACCGTATGTAATACATGCAATTCCATTCGCCTCCAAATTAAGATGAATTCCCTGTCTGTCATATCAAAGAGAGAAAGGCGAATTGAAATTATCTTTGAAAAAATATATACTACAGACAATCTATCAGTCTCGTCGTGAGTCATGATTCCTTTGTCCTAAGGAAGGGGCACACTCTGTAGTCAAATGAAACCCTTTAAGATTTCCTTTAAGAAAATTAATACTTGTTTAATCCTGCTTCCCACGCTCTTTGATCATCCTCCGTTCAGTAGTCAATTGGAATTTCCGCACTCCACTCCTTTTCCCCTTTCGCCATTGCCAATAACCAGTTCAATTAGTTCGATTTACTTCGGCTGATGATCCTAGATAACCCAGCTGTGCCGTGGAAGTCGTATAACGTATGTATTTGGATTATCGATTGAAGAGAATGGAAAGATTATCCAAGGGGGCTACGAACAATGGGGAATCCAATAATGTGTCACTCATGGAGGACAGCATCCATGCATCCATGCCCTGAGACACTAAAAGGCCATAGGTTAATTCCCATTATACTTTTTGTGTGTATGTCCATTTGAGCAACCTTGATTTCTCTTGCCTCTTTTGCTTTCCATTTTTCCAATCCCATGTCATGTTTTGATTTGGTATTCGTATTATAAACAAAAGTCAACATTGACTTTTATGTTAGCTTAGCGCTTAACCGTAACTTAAAGTAAATGGAGGATGGGGATATATTCAGTTGACATTTGTGACAAGAATCCATTCTATTGTATTTCGTCGGAGGATCATGACGTGGACGGACGTGGCCGGACGTGCCGCGCGCCTAAGATATAGTTGATCACCAATGCAGATCTGTCTTACAGAGGAGCAGAGGTCCCGTAATACTTACATTACAATTTTTGCAAATCCAATCCTTAGGATTGCATTGGCTTCGTACCGGCGTCAACTTCGGCGTTTGTCTTGCAAATAGTTTAGCAGAGTTAGACTAGCGTGGAATTTAGGGCTTGGAACATGTCATCCCATTGTTGGAAGGACAGGACGGGGATGTCTGAGTTGTGTGCGTGAGTGCGTGATGTGGACGACGGACGGGGACGGATGGACATCCTCCAATATTTATTCAACTCATTTTTTTAAATTCTCAACTGAATTTGACTTGTCCTCTTGTGTACTTTGCGAGGATAGCGTTGGATGGAAGGTTCGTGTCGGCAGTCTGCATGGTTTTTGCATTTCCCATTCCCGTCGCGTGGTTCACGTCTCGTCTTCTGGGGTCTTAAAGTCTCAACCCACTTATACATACCTTTTTAGAAATTTTGGCACATTATGGTATTTTTGTAAGCAGTTCAAATTTATGACTTTGCCAGGCAAAAACTTTCACATCTTCGAACAAGATGGGAAAGAGGAGCTTTTGCTGTATGAAGTGATTTTTGAATTACCCTCCGTATAAGGTTAATGTGTTACTACAGAATTTAAGGGTCCCGACTCGGAAATTATTAGTTAGATTTAATTTGACAGGGAAATTGGGATATAAATCCGTGCCGTCAATTTTTACAAAACTTATGGCTTGGCCTTCATACCATTTCGGCTAACTCCCATGCTCATAAATTTTGAGTAATTTTAACATAAAATGGTATGGGCTAGTTATGGATCAAGTGAATTGTTTTTTGCAACGACGTAGTAGAATTGAAGTGCGTTTTTGAGTACTTGCATTTATCCCATGTGGATTCGGTTTGATTAGGAGACGTTGACTGGAAAGTCAAGTAGTTGACATTGCATGGCTGACATTTACAATGTATTTAGCAAAATGAAGCTCTCCGAAAAAATCCTTTATCAGTTTATTCCATGGAATGAATGTAGGGGAAGGAGGATCCTGCTATGGTTATTATTAAACCCTTGGACATGGGAAGGTATTAGTTGAGTAAACGTCAATTGGGAAGATAAAAAGAGCAGAGGCTCGACTAAAGTACATGTTTCCTCTGTGCCGTGCAAATAAATAGTACGTACGTAGTTTAAGTGTAATGTGGGAAAAACTATTGAAATCCACACTGGAATAGGAGGTGATTTTGTATCAACATCCTTTGGAAACTTATAATAACCAAGGTTAACATGAATAAAAATGACTCAAACTAAACCACAAATCATTCATTCGTCGTCGTCGTCAAGTGGTGATGATGGGGGGAAAATAACTCCGTACTTTACTTGGAAAGAATGGGGACCTAAACGAACGTTTTTACTGTTCAAATTCAGATTATCTGAGACTGATAACGATATGCTTGCTGCATGGCTTCCAATATAATATTGTTGTCCTTATCAGTCCTCATGGTGCTCCTTTAGCACGAACTCGGGTTGTGTAATTTATAATTAGATGGAAAGCGAGGAGTGAGTGTTTCAGTTGTCATTGTATCTCCACTCTGGATTCCGGCTTCAATTTTTGAGTGTCATTTGTATCCAATTGTTGTCTTTTTGGCTGTGGGCAGGGGGAATTTGGATTGGATTTTCATTGTTGACGGAAAGTGTTCACCACAAGGAAGTGTGGAGAAGAGGTTTTCCATGAATTTGCACGGGAGTCAATTCTGTGTTTAATTGAAAGTCACGTTAAGCACTTCACTTGGAAAACGGTGGAAGGTGAAGGGGAAATTAAGTAAGTTTGGATTCCAAATTCATTGCCATTGATTACAAAGTGAAGGATTTGTGGAGGTAATTTCTCGCAATCTCAATCCCTGCTGTTTGAAAGGTCCTGCTTGTCAATACAAATAAATGAGTCCAGTGGCAGCGGATATCCACGATTTTAACAGAGGAACATTTTTACTTTCATAATTGCATTCATTAAACGAGTTTGTCTGGTTAATAAAATCAAGGGTTCAGGTCACGACTCAGGACTCGGGCAGAAAGAAACAAAGATTTTTGTCTGGATGAATTGCTGAATTCTTTGGTGCTAAAAGGTGTCACTTGATTAGGAATTCACGTTGGGATGAACGATGAATGAGATTGGATTTCAACGAATTTAGAGTGGAGAACCGGTTTCCCGCCATCTCGGATGCAATCCAATTTTAATAGAAGGGCGACGAAAGTCTTTCAATTCCAAAGGGGCTACTCCTTTCCCTGCAAATCCTCACGTCTAAATAGATTTCCTTCTCATAATGATGATTAAAGGAACAACTAAACTGTTTTGTTTTTCCTAAAAGGAATTGCACTCCTTAACTTGTAGATGTTGGAAACTAAATAATTGCAGAAAGGGCGAAGCTCATGTCTCATAGATTAAAACCGTCTTCCCCTCTCAAGTCCTGTGTTAATGGTTTTCAACCGGGGGTACTCAAGCTGAGGGCACGACTTCTTCCGCCTATTTGGTTAATTAACATTTTCAAACTCTTCACGTGCGGCGGATTTCATTGACCGACCTTGACATTGCCATTAAAATTAATTACACTTCATGAATTCATAATGCATTGTGTTTTTTTTACAGATTGAGTGGATCGAATTAAGATTGATTAAGATTTGGTGAGGATGTTAATGATGGATCGAAGGATTCCAATATCAGAGGACATGATTCGACCCCAACTCCTCACTCTCCGTGAGTTCCGCCCATTCAAGACAAGTGATGAATATCTTTGGGCCATGAAAGAAGATTTATCGGATTGGTTGAATCTACTGTATCCTGGTCTCAGCATCACACCCAGTGCATTTATGGAATGCTTGGAAACGGGGGTGACCCTTTGCAAGGTAAATATCTAAACGTGGCCCTTTTGTGGAATAGAAGTTCAGAACTTGATTTTAATTTGTGATAGCGGATCCATTACAGTAGGTGGGAATGTAATTTGATACGCGAAGCACTTGAAATACTTAGGATAATACAATAATTACTCGTCTGACGTGAGTATTTACATACGTCCATTGCATTCATGATCAGATTAATGGATGAAAATTTTTGCACTTCAGCTGTTGTTGTTTGTCGTGGTCGCAAATGTGAAGAAGGGCTGAGAATTTGGAATGACGACTCCTTTGGTCGCCATATCTGATTTTGCATCCTATTCCGTGATTTGCAATATCATTTGTCTTCCCTCACATATAAGGACAAGGCACATCCAAAAAAAAAGTTGGCTATCCCCACATAAACTCCTTCAAATTACAATTACTTTGGAGTTGGGGGGTTGGGTTCCGGGCGCCAAGGAAAGTCCGTCAGCCAAAAATGCCAAGTCCAGACGATTTAATGAATAGAAATCCAATCTGAATAAGTCCCTCTCTCCTCAGTGTACAGCGTAGCCAGCCCTCAAATCACGTTATAATTAAATTAACGGGATGGACAATGGGAATTGAGGGGTTGGTTTGAACAAGTAAATTCGCTTAAGTCATTATGTCCCTTCGCTGCGGCGGCGTGCGGTGTAACATAGTTATTGCCAAAAGGCGAGGAGCCAGTACGAATGAGTGGTGGCGGTAACGGAGCTATGTCCATTTTGGCAATGGGAATGTGAATATTAGTGTCATCCCCAGCAATCCTTGTATTTATGAAATGACCACCTCCACTCGACCGAACTCGGCATGACGTTTTTCTTCGAAATTTATTTCCTTTGCCTTCCATTCCCTTAAATTTCCCCATGAAGGGAATCACTTTAGGAAAACCAATGTGGAATGCATGGAATGGCATGGGTGGGGGAAGAACCGGCAATTGTAAGCGCACGTAAACAAGAAGTAGGTTGACAAAGTGATAAAAAATAATTAGGACGATCCTTCGCTTACAGCACAAGTAGGAAAGATTCTACACACATGACATGTGTTTCATACATCACCTGACTACGACGGCTGCGGCTTCATTTGTCGACGACATCCAATTTGCAAATGATTTTTGTTGGCAAGGGAAATTCATTTGGCGCGGAATATGGATTTCATAATTGAGTAGACAAATAAGTTACATTACGTTATTTGAAGGATGGATGGACATCTTAACTCGTCGTCGTACATAATATTTACGACGACGCATTTTTTGGATTTGTTTGCTCTGGCACTTAGCACCAACTCATCTTCACACCCTGGGCACTTTACTTATCCATATGCCGGCAACAACTTGTAAAAATTCTAGCAATGTTAATATTGACTTTCGTAATATCAATCACTTCAACCGAAACCACCCCGACTAAATGCTCATGCATATCATCGCATTGTATCACCAAAATGCAAAGCGGCCTTCCAAGGCTTCTATTTTTTCTTACTTCTCAAGTACGGGCTTTAGTTATGTTGAGTGATAATTTTTCGGTGTGAATCCTTCCATGAGTATTTGACCGTCGTATTTTTAAACTCTTTCGACCCTCACACATTTGCTGAGTCAAACAAATCCATTGCCCTGACAGCCCTGACTGGAGAAGTAGAAGTGCACACATTTTTAGCACTACTACTTTGTATTTCGCATCTGGCTAAGTTGAGTGAAAGTCAATTTTGAATAAATTGCAAGGGCGACGACAGACAAGGGATTTGCGGAAGCATATAGGGATGAGTTTAATGCACTTCTTTGTAAACAAATCCCTAATGCAATATCCACGTTTTGGCAGTAAGTTTAATGCCTCTTCTGCCCAGGTTTAGTCTATTGCATGGACGGGGGCAAAGGGGTTTACAATTACTTTTGGCGTTTTGGCTAAGAGGAATGTTTTCGACAACTACGAGATTAATTTATTTCCCTAGTTTGGTAAACTAATTTGTGTGTGGAGTGGACGGAGTTTTTTTTTGTAAACAAATCACATTTCTGACGAGCAGACTG
>JAAXYW010000100.1:0-60700 GCA_036851895.1 Orthonychiurus folsomi | reverse complement strand
GCTTTACTGTGGGCCAGTGCCTCGGAGAACAGGTTAATGTGAATTCAGTTGGCAATTGAAAAGGGGGACTATCGAATTTAGTATCTATACTAATTCATCCACATTGGGAACAGTGCGTCGTCTGGCCCAGACAAACAAAACCCTAAATCGGTTCACCAGAAAAGTGGGATGGATTCGTTTGTATGTACTATGGACTTTATGGTTGGATTGATGAATGCTTTCTCACGCCTTTCTCCAATAGTAATGCGACATTTAGATTTCACAAATGTTCGGCACTCCTCCAATTCCGCTTGTTTTCTCTTGTTTTGGATTTGACTTTCAAATTTAAGTGCCTTGAGCGAGGAATTTGGTTGACAATGAGGGATCATTGAATGAAGAGTATACAATATTCCGTCGGAAGCAGATCCCGTTTTTCCTTTTTCTCTGAAAGCCCCAATCCACTTCCACTGATTTTCAAACATTCCATGAGACGCAAACCTTTAGCCTTCCTTGAGGTCAAAACTATGGAACCATGATTTGTATACAGGAATAGGCTCTACAGTTTAGCATTATTCATGTGGACAAGTAATAATCACGCACGCACATGGTTCAAAACACATTTCCGTGCATAAACCCAGGGTGTTATGAGCAAGTCAAATCTTGCACTTAAAATATGGTGATGTTATTCCGTGCTTAGTTCTAAGCAATAACCGTTAAATTGTAATATGTTCCTTGAAACGTGGAAAGTTACACTTGTAAATTGTCTGAAACTGCTTACTGAGACTGGTTACTATATTCAGGATGTTTTTCTCCAAAATTTGGTTGCAGTGAAATAAATGACATAACCGCTCGGAAGTACATTTGACGATTCTTTCCTAAAACACATAAAGCATTTCCTCCTACGTAGTCTTCTGCCTGCAAAATATTTATGAGTATATACCATATAATTGCTATAACATAATCTGTAAAAAAAATAGTGTTCAAATGTGTGGATTCGGTAAGTAAGAAATAGCGCGCACATTTGCAGATGTGATAAACAAAGTTAAAATTTCTCATGTGTACAACCAATCGTGTTACATGGGTTGGGTAGAGTAAGAGGGATCCCATATGTTCTTGAGCACGTAATGCCATGAATCGAATGGTTGCGGCAAAGGGAAAAACTTATTTGCCGTCTAGTTGGGTTGGATGGTGGTTGTACTTGGAATATGAATGAAGTCTCGTAAGAAGTAGGTTAAGTTGGACAAGGTTTGAACTTGAAGTTGCGTAATGACTATCCAAGACACACTTTTTGGTGGAAAATTCACTCTCCATCTTCCAACCTTTAAATTATGCACGACTTTCCTTTTTCCTCACGACTAGACTTTATGGTCGGAAAATTTGAAGCTAAATTCAATTTATTTCTTTGTGGTGGTTGGGGGGAAGATGCCGAAAATTGAATTCACCACTACATTATGCTTTTCTACTACTCTTTGCATGTCAACAATGTTAGCAACTTCCATGCATATAAGGTGCTGAAAATCTGTCACAACACAACTAACTGGTTTTATAGTACACAAGTATAGCACACGACGACATTGGGTTTCTGGGGGAATATGAATGTGTGGAATGCTTTCATTTTGTCATTAAATTCTAATTTGTTAGGCCATACTTGCTGGTCCGGGGCTTTAATTCATTTCGGAACACCCGCAGATTTGCGTGTCAAACCAGAATACAAAATAATTAGTAGGGATTAGGGAAAAGGTGGGCTGAAGTTGAAATGCGTAATACAAAAGAATGGATTCCACGCGGGAGAATTAACCGTAATCAATTTAATCATCACACTCCTCCTTCTTCCCCCGCCTTTCCAAATTCCATTATTTCTCACTCTCCTGCCGGATTTCTGCGTCTGTGGAAATCAGAGCGACTTTCGTGTTTCGTAAAGAGAATTTAATTTGCTCAGAATTGCACTGCAGGGAGACCTAATCCGATTCGTGGGGGTTCTAATAGTAAAAATAAATCCATGCAAACCCCCTCTGCCCTTATTTCTTCCATTAAACCAAGGACAAATTCAAAATGGATACAGGCTAAGCTTATCCCTCCGAATTTCCTATTTGTGAGAATGCGGGGAGCCCAGTTATTTAATGGAAACTATGCATGTCAACGAATCATTCGACCTATTTGTGCCTTGCACAAATTGTTCAAATCTAATTTTGGCCCACAATTTTATGCCACCACCAGACGCGTTAAAACTATTGTTGGCGTGACGAATTCGCAAAAACAGAAACTCCAAGCCAACATTAATCCAGCATCCAGTGAGCCTACATGAAGTGAATACGCTGCGTATTGCGTTAGTGCTCTACATTAGAACGCATTATTCAGATCCATTTGTGCTTTTAGCTCTAGCTTCAAAACTCGGAAAGCTTTTTAATATGTTGAAAACATAAGAGTTAGGATGAGTGATGTTGATTTAAAGCAAGTAGTATAAGTCAGCCTTGTAGTATAAGTCATTTGCATTTTTGTAACTCACTAATATTTGTGTGATTATAGACTAAATTTTCCCTAAAGAACAAAGGAAATACAGAATTGCATTGACCTGTAAAAAAGTTAGGCCACAAGCTTGGTTTGAAAACGTTGACAAGACAAAGCCCGCAAACACGTAGAACACAACACACAAGGAAATTCGATATCAATCATTCTTAATAATATCTTATAAACACTTCTACTTCTAGTCTCCATAAATTGCCCTTTGAGCTTTTTTTATATTTCAGAATTTATCACCCTTATTACAATATTTCGAAAGATCTTTGCCAAAATGGCCAATAACTTTGACTCTAGCAGTCCAATTCATATGATATCGCAATTGCCCAATTCCCCAAATGCAAAGTGTATCAGGAGTCTACATCAAAGAAATTTGTCATACATTAAAGATGATTTGAGTGATTTTTGTTACTGAAATTGAAATTCCAGTGAAGTTCTTGAACAAGGTGTTCTTCAACGCCCTTCCAGTTGAGCACCGAGCATTGCCAGCAAAAGAAATAAAAGTACTACTACATCATAGCTTTCCACGAGTTTAATAAAGTGCTCAATATCGTGGTGAACCTTATCAGTTATTATATTTTGTAATGCTAAATGTTTTATAGCGATTTCTATTACATACACTTGCTTCCCGGCCTGGGTTTCACCGGGTAGCAGGGTCGCGTGACTTTCTCCGGGACCACCACCATCGTGCCGTGGGATCCCCAACTGCAACCCCAGCCTTCCCATGTATATTTTATTAAACGTGTGACCTAAATTGCTTTTTAAGATTGAATTAATGTGAACGGAGTGACGGCTGTTGCATTATGCAGCAGATGTGCAAGGAACCACCCGGCTCGGAGCCAATTTTCTTGAATGCACTTGCGGTGAAGGAAAGTGTCATAACAGGAACTTAGATAAATAGCGAATAAACACCAACGGAATAAATAATGGAACTTTACTTTTACCTACTCCGATTGACTATACACGGAGAAATGTCTTCTTAGTAAAATTCATCGTACACATACTAAAGTGGAATGTTTGCGTGTGTGTCTGTCTCTATCTCATCCGAAACCACCGAACCAGGTTGCATGGTCACCCCGCGAAGCGGGCTGGCGTGCTAGTAACTTGGTATTCTCTTTCCTTACATTTAAGTATGCGAAATTATTTCAAGTAAAACTTGATGCTATGTATCCTAACAATACTCTAAATTCAAAGTATTTTGTGCACGAGTGTACCGGTCCATGAATTCGACAAATGAAACATAATCAATGAGCAGAGAAAAGTCAATGATGCGTGAATTGATAGTAATACATACGAACGAAAATAATGGGAGGCGTGAAGTGCGGGATGTGAGGGAAATATTGCATTAACTCCACGTAAGGGTATTTTTTTCCACGATATAGAAAATAACCATTCGATCGTGTAATGTAGGATGTAACGGAATCGGCGTGTCATGTCAGTGAGAATTTGATCTCAAAAGTTAATCCAACCGCTTTGATCTTGTACAGTTACAGCTTTTCTTAATTTAACAGACACAATGAACCCGGTCCAAAACTCGACATTGACTTGGAAAACATCACATCATCATCCCAAGTGCTGCTACTGCTACGCCTGATTTCTTCGACATCCGATTCTCCGCACTGCACACTGACCCCGGATGCTTTTGTATACGAGCCGACGGACGGCAGGGGTTAATGTTTTAATCTCTAGCACCTGTGTGTTGCAGCAGCCTTTACTCTACATCTTTTTAAGCTGAAAGGCACAAAGGTTAAACTGAATTAGAACCACAAGAGCAGACAGGGACCAAACCTTATTTGAGATAATATATGTTTATTTTGTATTCAGACTTCTGGATAAAATCAATCTATTAAAATTGGACAAAGCTAGGTCAGAAAATCAAATATGACTTTGGATTTAGTAGATGTAGGGAATGAGGCGATAAGGAACACGTTTACAGTAGTCCGTCCATCCCTTGCTGTACTTGTCCTTGCATTTTTCTTCATCACGATAAATCCGATGAATGAGGAGAACGGTGAGAAAGAGGAATTTGAGAAAAGGCCAAAAACTGTACTGAAATCCTCCGGGTGAACACCAAAGGAAAGTCGCCAGGAGCTCAAACGTGTAATTTATTTTCCGTGCAATGCCCCACCAACCGGAAACAAGAAGTTTTGACTCTTTCTTTGTTCCGTCCACTAAAGTGTAGCTCGCCTTTACTGTCTCTGCTTCTTTCCCCCAAATCTGCAATGGTAACAATAGTAGTAAGGGGTTTAAATGGCCAGTAATTACCCTGCATTTTGTGGCATTTAAAACACTGGAAGTAGCAGTAGTATACATAGTAGTAGCTTGTTTGTGCGGCGGAATAATTTATTGTCCACACACGTTATTTACTTGCACCCGGATACAGAATTACAATGTAAGCTCTCGGAAAAACTCCAGCCATTAATTTTAAGTTATCTTGATGAACGTTAGTATTTGGCGTACCGAACTTCGAAGAAACTTACAAATGAGTTGGTAAATTTGATAGTATACGGATGCCATGAATAAATCAAAAGAAAGCGTCAAGATTGTTAATAAAATTTATGCGCAAAATTCTTCCGGCGGTTAATGACAGGCCATTTACTGGGATGGGGCGGAGACGAAGTGAAAGGCAGAAGCCTTGGAGAAAATAATAGATTATAAATAATACACTAAGGAGGAAAAAGTTGAAGGGATGGGGAAAGGATGCCAAAAGACATTTAGAATCCGTTATAAATCCAGACCATGAACACTTGATGACAAAGTCAATGAATGTCTTGACTCCCGAAGAAGTCGTAAACAAAATCCATTCTCTTCCTCTTTGTTGATGTTCAAATAAAATGACATCGACATCACTTTTCCTTCACATAATGGGACTTTGATCTTGTTCCGCTGAATAGTGCAGGATCAGTGCCATTATCATGCAAATTGGTTTCCTCTCCACACCAGATACATTCTGTGAACATTACGCTTTCGTTTTGGCAACCCAAGCCCATAGCTATAATTTTGCCAGTTGCGATGAAGAGTAGGAGGTAAAGGATTACCGCCCAAACCATGAATATCACCAAAGTGCCTTAATGTTGGTATATAATAGTTATAGCGCTCATTTCAATATTTTAAGGAATTATTATACCAGAACTTGTAATTTCTCCAACAAACTGCATGCACCGTAACAAGTGAAGGAAATTACGGTTTATTTGCATTTGAAAATATTCAACTGCACAGGATTAGGGTTGCTGAGGAATAAAATTGGGAACTACTCTAAATAACACAAAAGTGACTGCAGAGCCGGGTCCGTGCATTACTGTAATAAAAAGAATATTTTAATTTACGACTCCTCACATGGCTTCAAATTTCGTCCAGAATTACCACCAAAGGATATGAGCATCCGCCCTATGCAATTTCTCAGTTTCCTAACTTCCGCTTCTTGCTTCTTGGCTCGATGAAACTTTCCTCACATATTTCCCTAAGCTGTCTTACTTAGGAATGATGAGCACAGGCGTCAGGTGAAAGTACAACAAATCTGCATTTAACTCTCATGGGAACATTAACATTCAGATCCAAGTGTGCAGGGCCTGGGACTGGGACTAAGCTTAGCCTTATGAAATTTAGTAACAAGTATAATTCACCCAACGGAGTAGTAAAACTACTGAACTTTGAACTCGCCCGGTTGTACCACTTAAGCTAAGTAGAAATAAATTTACGGAAGTGAAAGAACATTTGCAGTTTGGATTTAAAACATGGAAAGTGGTGGAAAATAAAAAAATAAGGGACGTCCGGCAAAACCTCGGGAAATGAAACCTTGCTAAGGATCGGACTACCTGCGTCCATTAAAGTTAAGTTTTCTCTGCTTAACCCACATGAATCATCAAAATTATCTTCTGACCTCACCACACAAGAGTAGACATTCCAATATTAAAAGAATATCAAATTACTAGGCCTAAAAGTTCCAAAGAAACATTACAAGATTAAATCTTAAACATTAGTGTCAAGAAGTACTGCGGAATAATATATGAGGAGCGGGTACTTCAATTTACTATCATCATACTAAGATACCCGGATCTTTGACTAAAAAGAGATCCAATCCAGAGAAGTAATTTGAAATGTGAAAAGAACAACATTCAAAGTTGAAGGGTGAAAACGGAGCCTAGGAAAAGAAATTGGATTCACTCGGGAAATTCATTGGTAGCCGAATAATAGGAAAGCATTGCAGACTTAACCTTTGACCAGGGACCAAATGATGAGCCTCAGCTTTTTCCTGGAGTTCCCAAGAGGAACTATACCGGTGGTGTGGATTTGATGCCATCCTTCCTCCGTTGTTGTTAGATTAGAAAACTGGACTTGTCATCAATTTCCAGTCCCAGTTCAGGAGAAAAGCTGGGCATGAAGGGGGAAACGTGGAACGACGCAGTTTGAGTACGTGTGACTGGGACAAGCTATTACCTGACTCTGAACAAATCATTCCTCTGCGCTCCCTCACAACATTAGAAGGACCGAACTTTTATCTTCTCTGACGACTTCGTTGATGACACAAAGCGTGAAAAAAAAATCCTGGTGAGGATGAAAGGCCGAGGGCAGAGAGAAAGGAGTAACGGAATGAGAAAAAGGTGGATGAGAATGGGATGGTCCATTAAATGAAGCCAAAGCACAGCACAACATGACTGGAATATGAGCGAGGTATTTCGGTATTTGATCCGATTATCATTCATTTTTTACTTGCAAAGGCTACAAAGAGCAAAGCTATCCTGCACACCCGCCACCTCAGCCGTTTCCAAATCATCAGCTTACTGCATGGAGTTGACGGTGGTATGGTACATGGCGGAGGGGATTAGCCGGTTTAATCCGCAATTCTCCACCTTTCCTCACCGAATTGTGTGTCAGATTATATTAAAGGAATGGAGATAAAATGTCCCTGCCTTATCCTAAGTCCTGACAAGGATAGAAGAACCTGAATACTTAAAGTAAACGAACACATGTGTACAATCTGTCATGTCTTCAAGTTTCCTTACAATTTAGCTTATAAAAGTGATGTAAATTTAAAAACAAAATCTTACCATGGTTTTTACTCCTGTCTTAAACAATTCCTTTTGTCGATCCACTTCGTAATTATAATAGATCGATGCAAGGCCAAGTGTGAATATAACGATGGCTTGAACAGCTTCCACAGTGAGTCGGATGAGCCACAAAATAAAAGGCAGAGAAAGTGTACAAAGTAGGAACCCAGACCAAACAGCCCCAACAAATGTAATATCCAGCTCTATCAAGCGTAATGTCCAGAGTGTTGAAGTATCCAGTCTCCCAGTGAAAGAATTTAAACAAGTAAATCGTTTGCAGAGCAGAGCAAACCAATAATCCGGCATCCAGTCCATTTCGACGATAGCTTGCGACAAAGAAAATGAGGACAAGCCATTGCCAAAGCATAAGTCCAATTCTACAGTTTGTCAATTGTTTAACGTCTACGCCAAGAAGTCGGGGATGAAGTTCCATACCACGGTAGTACTCGTGAAGGACCGGGAACTTCTAACAAAGTAAAACAAAATTAAGATTACAAACCATGGGCATGCGAACATCGCGGTAGTAGGAAAAGAGCACATTTCTCTCGATTTGCCTTTCCCTCCCCCGAAGAAAAACTAGAAAGGGATAAGCAAGCGCTAAGCTGAATCAACCAAGAACGAAAAAAGGATGTGAGCTACTGGTTGGATGTGTCAACTCGGAGTGAGTGATGAGTTTCCGCCCTAGAAATAAACAACTGCTCTATCGTCAATCGTCATCAACTCATTCGCACAACACAGCCCTTAGTTTCTATCTTTAATACTCTTTGAAATACTTGAATGCACTCTTTCTTTTTAGGCGGATAGGAGGACGAACAGTAATCTCACTGGATTTGGGATTCCCTCAACTCCCCTTCCAGTCTTATCCTGCTGTGGTCGTATAAATTTTAAGTGTCGTCTCAAGTTAATACTTCAATCGCATTATTAAAGTCCTGAGAAAGGAAAGCATGGCCTCTTTACCCATCAACAAAATCTCAAATTCTGGGCGGATGGGTTGTAATTTAGTTTGATAGCTTGCAAAAACCCGATGTCGCGGTGGGAATAAAACGTGAGGAATATAGAATTATTCTTTGGTGAAGGAACCTTGCAGGAATTACAAAATTCTCTACCAAAATGCTTACTTTGCATCTCTTAATTAGCTAGCTTTGAAGCACCGAACAGAGCTTTTGGGAGAAGGGAGACACACAGGAAAATTCTAATTTGAGAGATATAACATTAGCTCTGTCACTCGTAATTAAATTAAGTTTAACTATTCGACTGAAGTTCATGGCGCGGCGCGGGGAGTGTTAAAGTTGAAAGCAATACAACTTTTAAATAACCTTCCGGAAGCAAAGGGGGTCTTATATTTGAGTGCTTTCCTTTACAACCAATGATTAAATTTAATTAGCATGCTCTTTCATTTCACCGGGAAACTTGGTTGAGTCAGTTGTAATAAAGCTTTTGAGTATTATTATGCAAATATTCTTCAGGATTGACTTACTTCGTTGAGTAGGTAAGGATCTTTTTCATTTCTCTTCAGCTTGGCTCTGACCAGGAGAAAGACGCAAAGTGCCAAGGCAAGCACATTCAGACCTCCGAGAATGGCTCCCATGTTGTCATAAATTGTCTCACAAATACTCGGGTTCAAGTAAACAATGAGACCAAAGGCTCCCAGGCTTGACGCATAGTACAACTCCCCATTTGCCTGTTTGAATACGAAATACAAATTTAGTTTCACAAATTTAATTCCACAGTCGGGAGGAAGATCGGAGGCCTTTCAGCTCCAGGCCGCTAGCCCTCAAATTGTTATTTCGAGTTGGAGAGTCAGATAGAATTATCCAATTTGTGGAAGCGCGTCTCTGCTTTTAGTTCGTCACTTTAAGAGAGGAAAGCCTCAAACGTTGCGACTAGATATATGAGCAGGCATTTTTGTTTGTACCACGGGGTAACGCAAAACTTGAAGCTTACTTTGTTTTGCTAGTTAATTATAGAAATACAAAATAAACGCGCATAAGATTCAGGAATTTAGTATGCAGTCAAGTTTTTCTATTATGCCTTTTTGCTGTTGTGTGTGGTGTTGCTCTAATGCCAAAGACCGCGCAAAAAAACTTAACAGAGAGCCACAACCCGTAAGAATTGAAGCGAAGCTTGAAAGCCATAGCTAATTTTTATTTATCCATGGGAAACGGCTCCGAATTATCAACTGAAAAATATGCATTCTAAACCCACTTCATTCAGCAAATATGAAAAATACAGTACGCAGAGCCTCTTGGAACATATTATTGTACGGGTCTGAAATTAATTTCCCTCTTGCAACCACAGTCAAGGCATGTTGGGAAATATTTTCTATCATAAAATTTCCTTCCACAATCACAAAGCTTGGAAATGTGAAAACTTTATAAGGAAGCCGGCTAATACTCTTTCCAATATTTTTCTGATTAACTCTTAAAAAGTTGTTTAGAGATATTGTCACAAAAGAGGAAACTGCGGAGCAATCGGATACTTCAATTATAAGTTATGTGGTTAGTCCAGATAAAGGTAATCCATTGTTCCACGTCACTTTCATACGGACTAAAACTTCTGTCAATGACATGGGCATGGATGTGAAAAGCTTTCAGAGTGCCTCTCTCTTTCCCTTCTTGGCCTAATTGGACGAGAATCATTTCAGGGATTGGATTTCCAGCTAAAGTTATTAGGCTTCTTGCAGAGTGTATTGTGATGTTATTATTTGTAGTATTCTACTCGTCTCTCGAGTCATCATTTGTGCAAAGATCTAGCACTGAGCTAGTGCGTAACTGGTCTAGTATTGACAGCATCAAATTCAGGACTGAAATAACCCACAATAGTTTTCAGTTCGCAGCAAGAAAGAGAGATATCTGATATGATTACCAATTACGAATTGAAGGCCGCACTCGCACAGAATAATATCAAATATTGAAGTACAAGCAGCATTTTCTTTTAAACAAAACAACATATATCCTTAATTTCAAATTTTACTTTTAGGAACGAGTTCACCAAGTTAAACAAATTACCAGGAAAATAAATGAGCTTTCTAATACATAAAAGAGGAGGTTTCACAGTATCAATTACGGTTTAAGGCATATATGATTCGCTGTGACTAAATGAAAACCGGTTGGGTTATGTAATTGCGCACATCAACAAATGTGCAGCAAATTCCTGCGTTATTAAATTATAAACTGTGTAGTATTTTCGAAACAGACCACCATTAAGACTAAGACACAAACCTGATAGATAGGTATAAGTCCAAAACTTGTTGCGGGTCCTTTGAATTTTTTGGATGGTAACCACAGCCATGCAAAAGCCCATAACACTACACATGCAATACATTTCCAAGCAAATACATTCCCAAATATGAATGATGTTTGGAATGGATTGGATGGATTTCCCCACTGATGTAAGAATTGTGGAAGAGATGTAAATATAATTAAAAACAGGGGAGCTGTCACACTGTGCTTTAAACTTTTTTGAAAATCTTGAGGCATTATGTAACTTCTGCGTGTGTTCACGAGAGGATAAATGATGTGGTAGTGACTCTCCTCTCTTCCAATTGAGATCCAATTGATTTAATTCAATATAATTGTACGAAGAGACCGAGAAGACCAGACAAGGTCAATCGCAATCAAGAATAAATACTGACTCAAGTATAACACTTAACCTCACTACTTTTATGCGCTTACACGTGATTCTGTAGGTCATTTAACTCTGCTTGTAAAATCCCCGTTCGCTCTCTTCTGGTATGCTTTATCTCAAACACCTGTTACTGACCAAGGTACAATAGTAGCACAATCCATTGGTCCAAATACCGTCATATTCCAACAGATTATGCCAATCTTGTCTGATTGGTTCATAATTATACTTCATAATCAGTATATTAGCTAAAATAACAAAATGAGTCCAGGTATGCACACGATTTGAGCTTGTGCAGCACATAGAAGTTTGAGTGTCTGGTCAATGTCTCAACCAAATATCCAAATATTAGTTAACCCGGTTCAAGTTTCAATCAGCATTTCTGTTTTCTACATAATCTGGCTGCTATCAACTGATTCCGTTACTGGTCACACCTCAACCAAGGATTACGGAGATAAAGCTTTTGACATGCTGGCTCTCCTTTGAATTTGAAAACGGATAAAATATATGTAAAAAATAGTTGCATCTTTCGCATATGAACATATTGATACTTACTATCAGCCACATCCCTGCACTTTAGAGTTCTAAAGAAAAATTTTATTGAGGCAAGCTCTCAACAGTACTCCCAATCATAATAAGTCAGCGCCATCAAAAAAAGTAAACGTTCAGTTAGTTTTTGTAGTTATTGAGTGTAAACTTTAATGAGATATAAAACTCATAACATGTATTACAATACGTAAATTAAAAATACTTTTAGTTTAATATGTTCTCACTCTAAGTCATTTATATAATTTAGAAAAGGTGTGTATGACTTTTTCTTTAGAAGATACTTGCGCGTAGATTATAAAATCTAAGCTTTTTCTTCTTTCTCGCGGTTGTACTTCTCAAGCTCCTTCAAGAAGATTGCCTTCGGTTTCATTATGTTTGGTCGATCCCCCCTGCATTTGGGACAATACCATTTGCCTTTTGGTTTTGTTGTTAATGTAACACAAGAAAAGTGAAACCATTCAATTGGACACAGATCGTTGTCGCACCCAATCATTTCACCATAAGAAACCTGCAAATAGTAAAACAAATTTTAATATCTTATTCTAGCCAAGCCACACTAGCAACAGCAATAATAGTGATTCTAAGCGGCAGAAATGCATTGATAACAAAGCTAGAAACAAAACTTTGTCGAGACTTACTTGATCGCACAAGCAATATGTTGGCTCATCTGGGTCGATTGGAATATTGGGAGGCGAATTATCTGCTTGCTTAGCTTTACGTTTCTTGTATTTTTTCTTTTCAGCAGCTTCTGCTGCTTCCTTTTTTAACTGCTTCTTAGTTTCATGTTTCATGGAAGTCAGAGCTATAGCTGCACTAGCGACTGATGCCGCTGCCCTTTCAGATGTACATGGGAGCGAAAGCAAGGATATGATTGGTTTTTCAACAACTTTCTTTTCAGCGGCGGGAGGAACTACAGGAGCAGTGCTTGTTACTGGTTTTGGTGGAGTCACAGCCACGACAGGTGTTGCTGCTTCAGATTTAGCCACGGTGACAGGATTTTGGACAGGAGCGGAAGGACCAGCCGCTTCAGATGTTGGTGGGGCTGAGCGACAAGCGTCAGCTTTTTCCCCTCCTTTTTGATCCTCAGATGTGAACCGAGTAGCCGCCAATGTAGACGGCCCCAAAATTGAGGGGACAAATACTTCGTGGCGTGCTCGACGAGCCCTCTTAATGATTGTACTCCTCTCAGGCGGATCATGTTGTTTTGTTTCACGAGGAGCTTCTTGGCTCTCATTATTCTCTCGCCCCATATCTGCATTAAAAATCCGATTTTAGTTGGCTATTTATTTATTTACAAAAGTGGTTTAAAATTTAAAATAATACCCAAATTCTTCTTGTCGAGATCCAATTGTCTAGCTTTGTTATCGACAAAATCTTGGACTTGTTGAGCAATCTGCAATTTATCATCTCCGATCTCCTGGGTACAGATTAATATTTGCTGAAGACGCCACGAAACGGCATGTATTTCTTTTTGCGCATTTTCACTTTCCTTGTCTTCCTTGTCAAGCAGTCCCATTAGTATTTCCATCTGTGCTTCGGCATCCCGCATATGACCTGTAGCAAAAAAAAATACGTTAAAAACAGCCCTACAAAAGAAATCGTGGCTATTGGCTATACAATCAATAGCCTCGGAAACATAGAAGCCGAAACATACAAATAATACTTTTAATTTGAACTGAAGGTAAGCTTTAACTTGGCCTACATTTGCAATCAATTTACAAAACAATACAAACTAAGGGCCAATGCCATATGCACGTCCTGTTTTCCTAGGCTAGTATGTAGTACACAGTTCCAGCTTTCAGCTAATTAATGTCAAAGGTTTTCCAGAATACGTTAGCTATGTACCCGTATACCAATCTCACCTATGCGTTCTACGTAAATCCAACTTAGCCAGAGCAAGTCCAAGCCCTACGCTTGCTACTTTAAAATAATTACACATGGATGGGGGTCAATCTAGTAAATAAATATTTTGTTGAACGAACTTATTCCGTAAACCCACAATACAAAAATTTTAAGTGCTACCTCCGAGGAAGTGGAAACAGTCACAAGTAAATTATGAAGCCAAATAGAAATAGTCCTATCTGCTAGCACAAGCTCTAAAAGTCAACTACTAAAAAACAAAAATATGTAATTACTGCCACCTCACCTTGAACCGTTGCATCCAACTCCCTCATTCGACTCAAATGACGCTGAATATCGCCCGGTAGATTTTCACAGGCATCTATGAAGTCTTCAACGTAAGTAGCCGAGTACAGGGCCTCCACGACGGTCGGATTCATCATCATGAGTGCCCTTCTCCTTTGGAGTATGTTTCAAGTTACAACTGTCTATAAATTTCAACTACACTTGGTACGAAGACCCTCACCCTGTCTCTGTCCACTGTTGAATTGGCAACAATCAATTTGAATAAGGAAAGTTGATACTATTTAGTGACTCCGAAAATAAGTTTGTTCACATCCACATCTGAGCAAGTGAATGTTTGTGAGGGCGGGCGGCGGAGGAGTCGGACGGACGGATAGTTTTAAAGAGTGGGTTTGGCGGCGGGAATGAGTTGAACAATTCCCTATCCGCCCTCCTATTGGATCCAACCACCCAATCCCTGCCCCATCTCGGCCCACACAAAAAATCCCGCTTCCCTCATTCTCAATTCCATTCATTCTCGTTGGGGATCGCAGCCGACATTCATGCATCAAGGAAAGGGATTAGAAAATAATTCAATCCTAACAAGATTTCCTTAAATTCCACATAACTTGAATTTCAATCCATGGAATTGATAAAAGGCAGGAAGTGTAAGGAGGAGAATACATTCGTTGTTAAAATGTAATGTATCAGTTGGTGGTGCTATGTTGGTGTGTTGGAATTCCATTCCAAGAATCAGAAATTTTGAATCAAATAAATATTTACTGGGATTTATTTTATTGATTGAATGCTGTGGTTAGTGGTTGAGAACTGAATGTTCAATATTAGAATTTGCAGTGTTACATAGACTTGTAAAAGATACGTACCAGATGAGCAAAGGTTGTCCTTTTGTCCTCATAATTTTAACCAAAAAATACCAGAAATTTTATGGTAGAATAAATGGTAGAAATCATGATAAATCAGGTGACTAAAACTTATACAAAGTACTTTGGATTTCAAGGAATTATAATTAAAACTTTGTCGTGCAGATATAAATAAGGCTTCATGATGGCGCTATAGTGCAAACCCCCGTGTCGTATTTTCTTGTGTAAAAGGCCTATGTGTGCTATAATGGCTCTTCTCCGAATGCAACCGTTTTAAGATTGGAGCAATGCAAAAATGCTAATTTCAATTTATTCTATAACATCTAAGCAATACAGATACAGCTTCGAGCGTGCTTCTTAATTCCCCAATAATTAATTCAATAATAATTGATTCTAATTATATTAACATAGACAAAAAATCGAAATCTGTGTAATTACAACATGTAAATTAATCGCTTCACACAACATTATATATAAAGCATTATCCTTAGGGTAGCATCGCATCGATTGGATCTTTCATAACTTTAAATTGTTTGAACCGTCATGCGTCGCCTTAATTAGAGGTTACATTTACATCCACGGATGCGCAATTAATTTTGATGCCCTTGTCTGAGGTGTTGCTGTTGGACAATTTATTTCAAAATCAGGTTTCCTTATACTCCATATTTGGGCAATTTGAAATGCAAAGCTGAGAAAAAAGTGCTTCGAGGAAGTACTAATGAATTTTCAAATGTCTTTGAGTGTGTGCTAGAGTTAGAGTTAACAACAGAGACATTTCAGACATGCTACCATTTAGCTACCACACGTCGCGCCTGCAGTTAAGCTTATAAAAATTGTACGTCTGTATACACTGTCTAAATGATTTCTAACCAATTTTACACAATATGTGAATCAAATCGAGCTTTTTGTCATAATCATAAAATGATTTCGCTTTGATTGCTCATAAATTTACTAAGCATTTGCTCTCTTTAGAATGAGTGGAACTCTGGAACTTGCTATTGTGAAACAAGGAATGCAAAGTAGAATAAGAAACACAGGTAAAAGCATACCAAACTACGAATGAGTCAAATTTGATAATGTGATTGCGTTGAACTTGCCAGTTGCTGGATGTAACGGTTTTCTCTTCATCTTTCAAGTATTTGAACTGCTGCCTGTACTGCGCAATTTGATGAGATGAGCACACAATGACGCAACACCAAGTAAGCGGGTTAATTTCAATGCCACTTGAGCCTTGAGCTATCAATTCCAGTATAATTTCCATATTTCCAAATATGTGTTACATCCTTGACCTTTTCATCTTATGTAGATCTTCTAAAGGCCGGAATAATGCAGCGGAAGGCTCGTTCAATTACATTCAGAATAACAAGAATTTTATACATCAATTTAATAAGTCCTTAGTCTAATCCAGGAAAAGAGGAATCGCCAACAGAAAATTGGAAAAGCCAAACCCACTGAAAATATCAACATGTGTTACCACCACACAGGTATAGTCTCTTAAATGGTGCATCACAATATTTTGAATCTTTGCAATGATCTTCTGCGTTAAAGTTTAAGAACTCGTTTTGGAGTGATAAAGGTGAGCCAGATTTTCCATGAAGTCGGAGTGTGACAAGTGCGTGTTATCCGGGCTTGCAGAAGCTTAAATAATCGGATATTTTCATGAGTCATTCAGTGCGGTTCACTAGAGTGAGTGCCGCCGTGATACCGGGAGCATGTGACATTATGACTAGTCCAGCAGGATACAAATCCATCGAATGACATGGATCAATTCTGTTGGCCTTTAGTGGTAACCATGAGTTCTGCCCCAGTAATAAGCCAATTATTGCTGATTCGTTCAATATGCGGCAGTCAGTTTATTTTCGTTGAAAACCATACCTAATCTAATTGCATATGCAGCAAAATGACACACGATATCATAATTGCCTTCTTTTAGTTTCGTACTTACAATTTGTTTTGTTTCTGACTATTCTTACAAAGTAATGTGAGGTAAATTGTTTCAGGCATTGTTCCTTTCTTTCCCATTCCAATTGCCCTTTTGAAGGGACGTACGCTTAAGAAAAGAGGGACGCAAGATTAATTTCCTCCCCCGATATTTGTTTTTATGACCGGGGGCTAAAGTTTCACATTATGTATTATGCAAGTGCAGGTAATTTCCAAGTTGTCAACCACCAACCCTCCAGAGAATTCCCCCCAAAGAACGGTTCTTCTAGAAAATGAGAGATCGATCGAAATAGCTGAACTTGCATTGAATACGTGATTATATTTGCCAGACATCCGTGGAGGGGCCAGACTGACTATCTTGTTTTTATTCCCGAGTATTACCACTACTTCCAACCTTGTACTTTTGTAACTCTCCCCTCCTCCAGAATCCGAAAAGCGTAGCCAAGTCAAACACCCGGGTATTGGGAAAGGAGGGTTGATCCTACTTACCGTTTAGTCACTCTCATTGACAAAGGGACGGGCGCGTCTTCCGCCTTTCCTTTTAAGCACTGTTTTGCGGTGTACAATTCCACGTCCATCCCTCGATTCCGGGATCAGATAACCCTTCGTGTCCGCACTACAGCAATGTTCTGATCCCGAAAGCTAACAACGTGAAACGTCCTAAAACGTCAAAACCTTAAGAGCTTTTCTCTTTGAATAATGGCCTTTTCGAATCACTTTCCTCACAGAAAACAATGGATGAGAAATATAATGTACTCCAAACCAATTAAGGGTTCCTCGCACTCTCAACGAACAACAAAATTAAATACTTAATCGGATCAGGCATGCATTGATCCAATCCGCCTATATGCTCTGACCTCTTTTCTCAAAGGGTCATCTCCGTGCTCAACACAATGCTGCACTAATTAACCCATAATTGTTTTAAGTAAGTATGACCATGAAATTACTCTGTGGGATAGACTTCTCAAATATCGACGAAGCCGATTATGGATGGAATGCATGCTAAGGATAATTCACCATTGCATTATTTAGACCATGCACATAATCAGGAAAGGCACGCACTCCTCTAATATCTGTCCAGACTACACTCGCGCTTAAAATACCCTAATTGAATTTCAATTGAAGACCAAAATTCTAGTCTAAAATTGAGGTTGTGTGACTGTGAGCAAAGCACTCAATAATGAGACTTGTTGGACACGTCCCAATGTATTATTTCACGGTCCGGCGAGTAATTTCCCTCATGAAAAGAATGCTAGTTGAGTATGAGAGGGTTTGCTCCGAAATTCGTACTTTTACTACCCGACCTAAATTGGAGCGGTCCACCTTCAATTTACATGCTGCGTACAAGCCAACAACCTTCATTTTCCGTGGAAAGCAATAATGCCTGGGTAATACAATCCGAAACGGGGGAAATACACACCGTTATTATCGTGCAGCGGAGTACAGTGTCGGGAAAAACCCGGCATGTTTCCAGGCACCACCGGCATAGCATACGGGATCTCCAAAACCCACGAGTCACGGTCACGGACCATGGAAAAATAGGCTGATTGGCTTAGGAAATGTCGTGTCATGCAATAGACAAAAATTAATAATGCAGGCGAAGTGCATGTGAACGAAGTGCAATAATGAAAGGCAAGGAACCTACGCATCTGACCATATACAAATGAATGACTCATGCCAAATGTCCATAAACCGACACACGACGCCAGCAGCCGAGTTCACCGGCTTACCAACAAACCACGACGTAGTACTCATCATTCACTCCAGTTTACTTGAATTCATCAGAACAATTCTGTTTTCCTCTAGTTTTGTGTCAATTATATCCCCATTTCCACATTTAATAGTTTGGGTTCCGAATAAGTACAAGAAGAAGCCGGACGTACTCACGCTGCTACAAGCATAAACACGAAACCTGACTGACCTCCGCCTTAGTAAGTCTGATTTCTGTAAGTCCCCCCTGTCACTGTGACCTTGATGGAAGTAAAAGTGCATTAAAATTTTCTTTGACTACGAGAGGATGGAGGAGTTAACATGAGGCGGTAATAGTACGAATACAATAGAAATGAATAATAAAATAACAACTGGCTGGCTGGGTTCAGAATTGAGCTCGGGGTCAATGATACTATCAGTCACTACAATAAACTTGCAACTGCATCCAGTTTGCATAAATTAACTACTTGATAGACGGGAGCCGAACCGCTGTCGAATAGTCGTGAGTGTTAACGTCACCATTCCGGGATTACTTGCAATTTGAATATTTTTTATTTTCTCTGTCTGATTCTTGCCAACTTTTGAGAGCCGAAGTCATTGCCCAGAAGAACGGCGGCGGCTGTGTTGTTGTTCCAACGTTATTTTATTTCCTGTTCCACGGACTAGTTCAGCTCGACTGCATTTGCCGTCATAACTCATTTTATTATTTCCAGATTGAGCTTCACCCCTCCGTCCGTCGTCGGTGTTAACAGAAAGGAAAGGACTTCTTAAAGACGTTAAATTTTACAACCGGTGTGACAAATATGAGTTTCTTGAAGAAGGAAGCGTTGGGCAATGAAGCCAAAAGGTAAGGCAAAACTTTTGCAATACTTACTACAGATTTTACAGTAGTTAAGGACAGAGGGCGGACGTTTTTTTTGCGCAACTGCTGACTTGCATTGTTACTCGGTTGGTATTATGACATTTCATTTGTGCTGACCAAAATGAGGCATGTCGTCGTCCCCACATCCTAATTAGAATATGATGTTACACAGAGGGTAATTTGGTCTAGTTATAATATAGCTCGGAATTTACTCCACAGAAGTTCGAGCTGGCAATTAGCTGGTATCATTTTGCATATGCAGCGTTTAAGTTTCTATAGTGTATGATTTTAGATTAACAATTACAAAGATTCTGTTGGACGGATCATTTTCATTGGTTTTGGTTTACTTGGATTTGGAAGAGTGCTATGTCAGTGACAGGTGAGTGCACTCTGTTACATTTGTTTGACTTAGACGCCACTCTGATCTTTACTTTTTCGTGAAATGATTTTGATTCATAGCACATGTATTCATACATGCTATAAGTGATCGACTCTTCGTTCCCATTAAGCTAGGCACTTTGTTTGCCAACTTGATTCAAAATTAGCAGTTATACTTCAGTTTTATCGCATTTAGACATAATTTTGCCTGGATACAATTTCTAAGTTTCCTGACTCAATCAAGCTCAAATGGAGGAAGTTGAGGTTCAATTGTGGACAAATGCCTTATATTGAACTACACGCATTTATTGTTTTACTGGTCGTTAGTGACATTGGTGTGTGGGTTGAAATGTTTATGGTTTACTCATGCACCTAACGAACATTCTTCTCCGATTCAGACTTATGGTTAGAGGATTCCAGTTCGTCGCCCGTTCTCAAACATAATTTAAGGATAAGACGTACGTGTAGTAGATTCCGTGTGGTCCCCACCCACCCGCACCTGATGAAGCAAAATGTCAAATAGAAAAGATTAAAGAGAAAGGGTTAAGTCCAACTCTTCGAGCTACCTGGGATTCGTTTGGCATGGGAAATCTTCCTTGACTGAGACTAGAGGAATCAACGAAACATTAATTGCCCAAGTCCTGACTTTTATGACTGATGAGGTTCGTGATTAAATGGCGAGGAAGCGGTAAACTTTTGTTTACTGAAGGGAACATGAACATTAGTAAATTGAATGGTTGGTCAAGTCAGTCACCGACATTGTGCTGGTCTGTTGATGTCGACAACATAATTCCTTAACCTCCTCTCTTCAATCGGGCTCTTTAGGCAGGCGCAACAACATTCCTTTGCTGATGGTAATGGCAATGTATGTAAAATTAAATGTGTCGTGCTAGATTTCTGAATATTCATTTCTTGAATTCCAAAGTATGGTCAGGTAGGTCAGGCTGGTTGGCCTTCATTCGAATAGAGTGAGTTGAGCATTTGTTTTTGGCTTGGAATGCTACAAATGCTACAAATAGTCGTCGATTCAATGCAATGTCTGGTATGAATATTAATTTTTTTCCTTAGGGAGCAAATTAGGTTGAGTAATTTGTTGACAAATTTTTGTGGCATGGCAAGGAGGGCAAGGGGGCGGGACAATGGTCGTTTGTTTAGTTGAATGCGTTGACCTTTCATGCGTGAATGTCGACGTGCTTTTTCTCCTTTTAATTTACCGGTTTGTCTGGCTTGCTGCCGTGGCGGCGGTTTTGGTTTGGAATGTTTTGTGGTTGTTTTCTTTTTGCAGAATTCTTTGTAAAGCTACATTTGTCAAAGTGATGTTGAATGTCTGGTAAATTTATGAGATCACAGTCATGCCATCACCACCATACCTTCAAATTTTAAACTCCGCTTTACTTTTTAACATGTCCTGGGAATGGGAATGGTGGCAAACCAAAAATCCACACCATTGAACTTTTCTTTCCCAGATTCATCCGTCTTCTTAAAGGCTTCATGTACATATAATGGCCAAAACACACATTCTCTCACATGAATTTAACCTGCCGAGTTTCACCGTTTAAGTGATCACCGCCAGAGTTTTTTTTCCCAAGTCATATTCCATTCTGAACTGTTCATTTGAAGAGAATGGATTTTGGCATCCTCTTCTTGCCATTCCCATCTCCTTCACGCGTAATTATCCTTTTGGTTGTCTAATTGGTTGACATTTGACGGCTTGAATGCAATTCTACTGTGGGCAAATAATATTCTGTGGTTTGAAATATGACTTGCAGGCCATGGAGCGATGCGTACTTGTGTGTGGGAATAACTGTCCCTCCCATTGTTTGTTACGGCAATGGGAGGACATCACAAACATGGACTCGTAATTACAAAGAGAATGCCATCATTTTTAAATAAACAGTTTGTAATTAGCAGGAATTTCACCTTGGGTTTGCAAGTTATCGCTTGATGGGAGCCTTTTTGGAAGAGCTTTTTAGTTCAATTTCTTTTCCTACATCAATATGTGTGTTGACGACAAGTACATTTCTGGGTTTTAGACAGTATTAACTTAGATGTGACTTGGGGGAATAGAAGTAAGTGCAAGGAGCACCTATCTACAGTAATCAATTTTGGCATCTTTTTAAAGGTATAAGATTTAAATTTCAAGATCTTTAGCATTAAAGCCCTTCAAGGCACTGGGCATAATGGGCCTTTGAGATTACAATGTCCCCATCAAACTCTTCTTTATCTACTCTAACGGTTCGGTGGGCATTTGAATTGAGTGAGCAACTAGGAATTAGGCTGGGAAAAATTTGCACATTATTGTTGTTCCATCCATGGATGGACTGAAGCTGAAGGGGGTTTTCAAACCTAGCAAATGCAAATGAATGTGTACGTGACGGATGAAAAGCTATTTTTTTATTGTGCTCCATACAAAGAAGTGTGATTCTTGGTTTCCATTACTAAGTCATAATAAAAATTATCGTTTGCTTAGCCAGCAACGCTGTAAACAAATGGTGGACAGAGACAAGATTTATCCCTTCCCTTGCATCCATTGTTATTGTTCACAATGCAAGAGCAAAATTGCTGACTGAGTAAAGTTAGCTAATAAAGATAAAGTAAGACAACAGCAGACCTTTTTACATGACAGATGGGTGTTTTGAAAACGACCTTTGTAAAATAGAATTGTGATTTGTACGTGATGCTTGGATTTTTAAACTCGACGCGAAGTCAGCAGAGTACTGTGTTAAGCATGGCTAATTTAATGTGGTGTTTTATATTTGATTTTTAATGTTCCGTTTATCCACGGTGCTCTTCCGGTAGAATATTCCAGTGCTAATTAAACATGCTTTAAATATATGTCCGTTTCTTTTAAAATTGAATGTTTCTTTCCCTTGCCGCTACTCCAGTAGTGTGTAGTCGTGTACTCGTGTACTACATATGGTAATATTTGTCAGATCTGTCAATTGCAGAAAAGTTTTCATAGAAATCAGAGAGGGGGGAAAGACACTTAAATACACGTGAATTGAAGTTTATGATGTAATAATGAAGGCAAAGCGGAAGGAGAGGAGGAAACTTCTGTGAGGGTTGAACTCTATAGTTGTGTGTAGTAGATATGGATGATTACTCTGAATGGAGTTCGGATCGATTTTGTTCTCTTTTGGAACTGCATAAATTGAGATGGAAAGGGAGGAGAGAAGGGGTTGAAGTGAGTGTCATTTTGAACTGGTTGTATTTTGATATATAAGTGAATTTGAAAACGGCTTTACATCAGACTGGTAGCTGGTTGCTGTATGCCTTGGCTTTGTGGTACATGTTTATTTGTCCCATTTTGAAAGGCAGTCTACCCAACAAATCTGCAATGAGTCAATTTGTAAAGACCGTAGAGTTATGGGAGACTAATTGATTTGTATGGATTCTAGTCGATGCATTTTTACATTCAATATCGTCATTGTTACAACTTGATGAAATGCAATTCTTACCTGATTTGTGTTGAATCTTCACGCCATATTTATCTTCAATTATTAAGCTTAAAAGTCCAATAGACTTTGAATGGAGGAGTTATTGTTTGGACTCGTCTTGACCAGGAATTGAGCACGTGAAATGAACCCCCACACACACACTCCCCCGTTCAAACAGGATAGCAAATTAAAGGGTGTAGCCTTTGTAAAGCATCTTCCTCCACTTCCAATCCACTCTATTCAAAATTATTTTACCAATTTGTGATCAAGTTGCGCCTTAAAAGTTGTTCATAGCTGATTAAAGGGATGGACGAGGGTAAGTGACCTGGGTTTTGCTAGTCATGTCAGATTAGGAAGGATAATAGTGACGTTCAAGAGAGAAATTTGATTCTACTCCCTTTACTATAGCACACAACTCGTGCAAAATTTTGATTAATTTCCACAATTTCTTTTTGTTTAAACACAATCCTTTAAATTATGAAATAGAAACTCCTTGCTGCGTGACACACTTCGCCTGTAACATATTATTTGAGATTCACGTTGGAACAGGTTGTAAAATTGAATGGATGTGGGAATGTATTGATGGAATTAGCCCAGTTTTTGAAACGGTAGGAAAAAATAAGCTTCCTTCACCTTGTGCAAAGCACGAACCAAACCCTTGCTTTATGTCGATGACCATCAAGACGGTAAAACAAATTCATGGATTGCATGATTCCAACAGAGCATAGCTAAAGACGTAGAATTTAAAATTTAATTCCCCATTGTGAAAGTGTGAGTGTGTCCAAGACTTGAAAGGAGAGATTTATTATTTGGGAAGAGGTGGGGATGCATTGCTATTGGGACCATGAAAGCCCCGACTTCGTTCCTCCCCAAACTGAGGAAGAGGGAGACGAGGGTTACCGAAATGCAAATTTATTGGTAGAGCGTGTCGGATTCTTACGTCACTTTAATCTTGTTTTTACATCCCCCGTCCTTCCTCCTCTCTCGGCATTCCGAACCCACGTGCCTAACCACGTTTGTAAATAAGGAAAGACAACTCAGTAATTAGTCAGAAAGGCAGAAATGACGAGAAGCAAGCTAGACAGGAATTAACTCCTGGAGAGAAAAAAATCTTAATTAATCCTGAAGTTGTGATGTTGAGTGGTGATGTAAAAATAGTTTACAACTTTTGTCTGTTGATTAAGACTATGTTTGGTGTTGCTTAGAGTACAATCACCATTCTCATAGAAATGGGATCACTTGGGCACTTCCTTTTCCAATATATATCATATTTGTCAAATTAGGAGCAGGCACGTGAGCAGCATTGATGGTAATATGCTTGCACTCTGTAAACTACATGCAGCAGGAGTACAAAAACTATTAAGTCAATTTAGGGGATGGTTTGTAATTGGATAAGTCAACGTTGGCGTGTTTAAGATTCAAATGAGGAGTTGTGCTTTGTGAAGGAATTCAACAGGATTTTGATCAGTGCAGAAGATGTTGCTGTGAAAGGCGTCATCTTTCATCAATTCATTCAGACGATATTAAAATTTGATTAGTGCACGCAGATCCAAATCGCATTATGCGATTTGGATTTGGACTCAATTTCAAGTTCACCAATGCCGGTTAATATTTGAACGTCAATAATGGATCAGTTTGTCACATTTACGTATCTGAACCTTTAAACCCATTTGGTTTGGATGAATTGCTTCAAAAAATATGTTTTGCAATTGACGCACCAGAATTGCACGATTCAGCTGACAATACAACCACAAATTTAAATCCCCTTCAATTCGGCGCATTCGGTTAAAACTAAGATGGCTTCTCACAAAACTTGCAGTAAAATCGTGCGGATCCTGTATCACGTCCATCATTTGTTCTGGTTGATTGGAAATTGTCGTTGTTTCAAAATTTTCTGCGACTCATCACATCCAAGTCCCCGCACCGTCGTCAACCCAATCCATTTCACAAGGAAGAAAAGACAAAAGATATATTTGTAGGATGAGAAACAGGAAGGCGGAGATTATCCTCTTCTTTTTTTCCATCAAAGCCATCCGTCATCAAAGATGTGGTTGTCGTCTCGTCGAGTGAAGGAAGGGCTGATAGTTCTCAACGAAGAAATTCATGGGATTTTTTTCCTCATCCCCGTATTATAAAATGTAGACACAATGATGTGTGTCCACGAGAATTATCTGGATCACGATTTCTGCGGTTTGCAACCCCGCCGTGTAATTTGCACCTTACGTTGTGGAGAGAAAGATGATAGATTCCTTGCCTCCTCAGTTCCACCGCCTCCATTAGTGGGTACTTTGTTTAAAAACCAGGAACCGTGGATCCATGCATCCGACTTATGTACAACTTTTGGTTTTTTTAAAAAATATGTACATATCCCTTGCTGCAGTTTACTGTCGAAGGGTGGTAACCGGCTACCTACTCTTGGTCAAGGGAAATGCTCTATGGTTGACAAGGAATCATTTATCAGACCACCTTACTTACATCTATTTGTCTCACACTTGAAGCCTTTAACCTCAACTCCTTATCGGAGTCATCATGACTAATTTCGTGTAAACCAAAAGCTTCAAGGAATATCTCACCACCACCGGTACACATCAACTTTATTGTGGTCTCCCGCTTTAAGTGGTGTAAGAAGGATTGAACTGGGGAAAAAAAACTAGTGTCTGAAGCCATTTTGACACCGTGGATTCTCAGAGCCAGATCTCTGTTGAGGATTTAAAGACTTTCAGTTTTGAGCTTTAATTTGTCAGGTTTTTATTGTCAATAAAACTTTTGAGGGAAAGGGTCTATTAGTATAGCTAAGAGAATAAAGTTAAGCAAATGTAAATTTCTTGATTAATTTTTTACTGTTAAACATGTCTTGAACTAACATGTAGTAGTCCAATGCTAACGTTAGAATTTTATTGAAACTGTTAATTTTAAACGATTTTATCTTGAACTATTTATTAGGAAGAAAGGAGACTTGTGTTCGTCTATTGTGTCCCAGCTGAGGACCCTCACAATTGAGTTTCCCGACTCATGATTTTTTTTAATTATGAACGTTTTGGCACAGATTTTTAGTCACACTGCATTGCATTGTTTTAATTAGATGCATGTCAGTCTGCACGGATGTGGAATAAACTAGGTGCATTCTCCACAGGGATGGTCACAGTTCTTTTCCCTGCATCGAAATAATCTCTGCATTCATTACTATCCAACTTCATTAAAAACCCAATGGATTTTTATTTGTGGGGAAGTTGCGAAGGGGACAGGAGCACAACAGGGAGTTTTTAAGCGTCATTTGCGTTTTACTGTACCTCAAAAGAAGCCGCTGGGGGATTCCTCTACCATCGTTCCGTCGTTGGTCTTGTATTTTCTATTGAAATGACAACAAAATTGACATTTTGAGTCTTCACGCTAAAAGTCGGCGCCAGAACGCGAAGGAAATAATAATAATTTGAAGAGGGGGTTATTTTGCAACCGTGTTAAATTGTACCACCTGCCATTAAAATTACACTCACAGGCGGAGAGCATTATTCTCGCGCTCTTGATAACAGCATTTGTGTACAGTTAGATGCGCTTGGCTGTCAGCCCATCCATCCATGTGCACATATTAATTCCAATTATTACTCCTTCCTCAGCCCCAGTGCGGTGGAGTGAGGCTGGGGGTGCTAGATCCGTTGCATTCGGTGTTAATTGTAATTGTTATTCTCTTCCGCTCTCTTATCATGGCTCCTACCCCATTTCCAAGATCCCAACATTTTTTTCCCTGATTTTAGAACAACGATTTTCTTTATTTTTAAGAAAAAGGATTGGATATCTACCACGTAACATATTTGAGAATTTCTTAGTACCAGGAATTAGATTAGTGTTTTAAACGAGGAAGGATAATCATGTGCTGTGGACAAAAGAAGACGGGAACGGGACATTGTTTTTTTTTCTAGGGCTTGCATTCTCGTAGATTTTTAAATCTGAGATTTGGGAACCTGAATGACAAATTGGTTTACGAATAAGATGCGGATAGGATTCATCGTCTCCTTTGATTGGACTGATACCCATCGGCTGTAGGCATGACTCATTTGAGGGAATGATGTGGCCATTTTTGTGGAAATTGCAATTTGCAATTTGAACGAGACACTCATGTATGTATGTTAGCTGGCGTTGTTTGAGTTTATCCGAAGCTGAGGATATTTAAAGCAAAAATGAGTCCATGACATGTACTCCTTTGCTCAGCCAAGTGAAACTGTCGGTTAGATGTGTATTCCAGTTTCCTGTCAATTAGCCTACAGTCATTTGAATTCCCTTGCATCCGGGAACATCCTCGGATGATTTTGATCCCATTCGTGACACACACCTGTGGACACCTGGCTGGACTAACATTTTTGTTTACACAATTAGCCATGCATGTGTTCTCTACATACACGAATTACGAATGCAACCTTTTCATTTTGCGTGCTTCGAGATTGACCTTCCTTGCACAGCATCCATCCCTGGTTGACTCGACACAATTGAAGTCCATCCATTATGTCATTGACTTTGACAGTGAATGCATAGAAATGTCTATTTTTGGAATTTTAAACGTCATCTTCACTAGAGAATATCGGTGAAACATGTGGTGTGGCGGAATTCGGCATGTGTGTTGTTTATTTTTGGCTGGTGCTTTTTTTGTAAGTAAACAATGGATGTAGCATTGCAATAAGTGGGCTTGTTGAACATATAACATGCTAATGATGCTGTGAGAGGCAGTGTTTAAAATAACAACCTATATTAATATATAATATATATAATATTAATAACTCTGTCATAACAAAAATTGTAAACATCCTAATTAATTAAATATGTTAATAAACCTGTAAAATTAGGAGACCTTAAGAAAACAATATGCTTTTCGAACCGGCGGGCGGACACACTTTCTTATGCCCTAAGCTTATAGGAAAAGATGATGAAGTTGGAAGTTGGTTGAGAAGATTTTAAAGTAATTTGTCATAGGGAAAACCTGTTCAGACGATTAAGTTTCTACGTAAAATCTGAGAAAATATTTGAAATGGTTTGATGTCTAAATTGTTGTTGGTCGGAGGATGAAAGGATGGATGGGTCTCCCATGAAATCAATTTGTTAACTTTCAAAACAAATTGAGAGAAACTTTGACTGCCCTTCCAATGTTTGAGAATGGCGAAGCAAGAGGATGAGGAACGGAGAATGAAATTAGGGCAAATCTACTCGGGACCAACTATCAGAGTAAAAAGAAACAAATTAAGTGCAAACATTTACGGGTGCATTGAATGAGATAGACGGATTGTTTGGTTGGCAGATTCTGGGGTTTGAGGTGGTCTTTTCGACATTCACATCCCTCCAAGCAAATGATGAATTCACGTTTTTGTAATGCCACGCCAACTGATTCCGTCCATCTTTAAAAAAAATATCTATATATAAACTTCATATATTGTTAAAAGGATGCGGCCGGCGACTTTTATGTCTCCTTGATTTGTTTGCAGAAAGTTTGTGAGTAATGGGTTGACTTTGTACGTATATATTTGTGTGGTGGATTGCACACAGAATTTATTATTCGCATAACCCAGATTGTGGCTGACTACGAGTTGAGCAAACAATTTGAATTTTTGACAATTTACTTCTTTTCAAACTTTTGAAATGGATTTTGTTGGGTGGAATTATCAACCGCCGTACAAATAAGTTAAATGGTGTTGCTTAGTATTTATTGGGGTCAGGCAAAGCATAATATTTTTGGAGTGACGCAGACTATATAGGCTGACTGTGATCTTGAAATTTCCTTTTAGCACGTATTAAGGCGGGATTCATGTTTTTTTCTCTAGTTTTATCTCTGGCAAGACACTGCTTCTATGGATAAAGGTAGGGCTGTTAAGTAGCTATAGGGCTTGCAGCCCAATCAATCGTGTCTTGTTCCACGCTTCCACTCTGATTAAAAATTTAAGTTGAAGAGTCTCCAAGGAATATTTAAATTTGGCATGATGGGATAAAAGTGTAATGATGTGAAATGAATCCCGACAGCAGCAAGCCTACCCTGTAAAATTATTCATTCACAACTGGCAATTTGTTTCCGTGAAACGATTAGATTACAGTTGTACATAAATTACGAGTAGTGCCAGAAATCAAGTATTTGTCTTGAAGCCGTCAAAATGATGGAAAGCCAAGGTAATTAGTGGACTTGTTGCGATAAAGTCATGTTTGACCACAGGCAGAAGGAAAAACTACAAAAAGGTGAGGTTTCTTTAACTGGGAGGCAAATCGGAGCTCATATTATCATAAATTTCTTTTCAATGTATGTAAGGGTGTCGGTCCTTGTCTTTGGTAGGGTTCGTGTTTGGTTTAGGTTAATTGGGTTTCAAATTGATGCTAAAACACTTTTGAGTGAAAAGACAAATATAAATCTTAACTAAACGGACACTAATTCAAATGGGAAATGGTGAGCCTCACGTGTAAACAGTTGAACAAAGATTCCGATGTCTTTTGGCAAAGAGGAAAAGAAGAAAGTAAATCAGATTTAAATTTCCTTTTGCAAATGAGTTTAATTTATTGCCTGGAGCACGGCTGACATGGAAGAGGGAACAATGCCAAATTCCTGTCCTCTATTAAAATGAAAGAATTTTTGCCTCCTGTTTGCTATGACTCTCCCATACTCTTCGTACCTCTCTACTTTCTTGCTCACATTCACATTTCTAATTTTCTTTTGCAGTGCAATATATTTTATTAAAATACCCAAGGCATTCCCATACTCCACTTGGAAGGAAGGGAATTGAGGTGCACGTACTTGCATCCCGCAAGGAATGGTATTATAATAGTGTCCTACAAGAATGCAGTTTACAAATTCGTGACGAACGAAGCTACCGTTTAAAAAACTATCAATATCTTTTTTTAGAATCTCATCTCCGTTTGTGTGGTGTGGGGTAGTTTTTGCATGGTTTGGCATCCGTACTTATATTATCTGCTCTTGTCCTAGTGAATTGACTCAGAGCACATTTACCTTTTCTTCAAAGGACAATACCCAAGTCCTCTTCTGAAAGGGATCCAATCAGTTGTGATGAAGCAAACAGGTGTACCTGTAATACTTAAAGACCACAATCATCGCTCATTTCGATTAAATTGTACTCACACGGATCCACTTGCAATTCTGATTTTGATAAATACAATAGCAAATTGTAAGCAATTGGCAAGTATTCAATAGAAAAATTGAATGGATTACGTTCGCAGTTGAATGTCAATGGTCAAATAACTTCCAAACAAATCACTGCCTAATTAAGTGGTAGGTTATAAAACTTGATAAGTTTAACGCATTATGTTATTTCAAGATTAATCAAGCTTTATATTTTAATTGTGATGCTATTAAATGTCTAAAGACTAACACTCAGTATTATTATAACCATACACAATTAATTTACTTCAGTTGAAAAGCTTGAAGTTGATGGACCATTGAATAACCTTGGATTAAGGCATGACTGCCTCGTCACTCTAATATCATAATCCCTTTTCTACTTTGGATTTGTTCTTTTGTTTAAAAAAGGGAATGTTTACATGTTGTAGGAAGATGAGAACTTTTCCCATGGTTAATAACAAGGGAATAAGGATGGTCATGTATAATTACTTTTGTCACTAATCTGTCCGTGAGTACAAACAATAACATTGGTGGTGAGCACGTAGTTGAGCTCATTGTTCCTATTGAACATTTCTTTAACTGCCTCGCCTTCTTCTTCCTTTTGACATGATTATGTACGATGAACCTAATTTGATCTCAGTCACTTAAATCAAACGCCTCCACCACATGTATTGTTAACCACTTGAATGTTCTCGTTAGGATTTGGATAATTACAGGAATTGACACTTGTTGGGAAGTGTAATTGGTGCTCTTCGGTCAATTGTTATTAATTGTAGGTCGCCTTTTCACCTTACTTTTTTTTGAATCAGGGAAAAATAATATTTACGTTAATGTATTGTATTTTTGCGATGGTTGAAATTGTAAAAGAAACTAATTGGATGGTGATGCTAGAAAGTCGAAGGAATTTAATTGTCCATGTGGAAACGTTCTACGTTTATGTCAATTTTACGACGAAATATTCTAATACTAATTGGGGTTGTAAAATTTATTTGAATTTCTAAACTTGTGGTAGTTAGAATAATATTATTTGAGGAAACTTGAGAAAATGTTCTCAACTGTGATGGGAAAGCAATTTTTTCCACATCTCTTCCGTGACTATTAAATTTAAAGATAGCTTCAAAGTTCTTGGAATCCTTACTCCTTGACTCATTAACCACCTTTTATATTTTCCATGAAGAAGTAAAATATGTCATCTCCTTCTTTCCATTTTCCTTCGTTCCACCCAAGGATGAAAAATTTGACATGGGTTAGGTAGGCAGGGAATTATCGGTCCGTGAGGAAATAAAAAAAAGAGTTAAATCCAACTCAAGTGTAACTTTTGCGTGCAACTCTTCTTACCTGCTCGGGTATCATTGACACCCTCTCATCAACATGAGCATTACTATTAGTATCTGTCTGTCTTGAAATGCCTTATGGGGGGATGAGTTGTCCACATCCGTTCCTCTTGTCCGTGGTCCCCACCATTTCTGTTCAGATGATCAGATTTATCTTGGCTGGTACAGGATGGGAGGGAAGGGAAATGAATGCTCCGAGAGAGATGAACATCATGGAATAAGTCACACAACAGCAGAGGGCATTTACACCTGTATGGAAATCCACTGGGTGTGCATTGCTTCAACATTCTCCTTCCCACTGCACACTTTGATGATTGTTTGAAAAGTGCAGAGATGCACTTTGGATGCATTAGTGCATAAATCCAGTCCCAACCCATTACTTGATGCTTGATTTACCTGAACGATGGAAATGGGATTCTAACAGGTGGTCGTCTCACGTGAATACTTGCTCCCAAGTTCAGTTCGGGCTGGATTTAGTTAAAATCTTTTCTTTTATGAAATGTTGTTGCAAATTTTGAAGGGGAAATGGAATTTGACACCTTTGACTTAGATTTTATTTGAAGTGATTATTTAGGAAGGATTTTCTGGAGCATGAAAAGACCCAAATTACATGTGAATAGGAGAAATCCGTTAAACAGTTGCTGGAAACTGACTTCATTATTCACCAAGTCATTTTCTTCGTGTTTTGAACTGTACGGGCGCAGATCCCCGCCGTGCTCGCAGCCCAGTGTCACGATTTCTAATGCTTTATTGTCTGTCATTACCCTCTTTTGTTTAATAGCCTCGATTTGTGTCATTAACTTTGATTTGAGATGATGGAATGGAATCCTCCACCGCCTCCACGAATCCTTTTGTCTTAGCTCATTGAATTTTCAGCTCAATTTTTATTCATTCCACTCCAACCCCTCCTCTTTCCTCGCAATCACCTTGTCTTCACAATTAAATTTATGTCATGTGGATGTGAAACCAAATTACTTAAATGCTCAGATCCAAACACCGTCGTTACAATGCATACACTAATGTGCGTTATGTGACTTCGTGCTCAAATCAAAACGGATCAAATTTTCTACGCAGTAATTAAATTTATGACTTGTATTTAAAATGCACGTCGACTGGATTTGGAAGTTCTTGGCAATCTCGTGGATTTGGCAAAGCCTCAATGCTTTCTTAAATATTAAAATTAGGATGCATTAAATTTAAGACGTTCATATCCTGCATTTAATTTGATTGCATTGCAAAAACAAATGATGATTGCAATCCATTCAGGGAAGGGTATGCTTGAAATTGGTCCTTGGAATGGATGGATGGTTGTAGATGGATAAGAGAACAGGTTTGGTGGTTGTTGTTGGCAAGAATTAAAATTTGAGTTAACTGTTAAACTGCAGTTGAATCCGCTCCGGCGCCCCGCACTCCTGTTTTCTGCTAATGAATGAATCGATGAACACCGTCAACTCCATGACGTCCTTTCCCCACAAATTCAACTCAACTTCTATGTTGATTTCCCTTAAATAACAAAAGGATTTTCTGACCTTTCCTAACCACCTAACCGAATCCGACATGGGCAGCTAATCATGAGTTTAAAAACTGTGGTGTCGACACTTGACTTCTCCGATATTAATAAAATGAAAAACTAGATTCATCCGGAGCAAATCCAGTTCTCAATTGTAAAATGGTGTGTGGATTGCAATGCATTGAATTTTGACCTGGGCTTTGGCTAAAGGCAAAAGAAAGTTATTGGAAGGGACATGGGGAAAAATAATGGAATGGTGACATATGTGAGGGAAGAATGCAATCCCGTCATAAGGATTTTAAGAGTCATTCAGTTGGAAAGGAGAGCGTTAGCCGCCGGTCAAAACTACAATAGGCACGGCAGCACCCAAGTTGGTGATCCATTGTCCAATTTAAACAAAATCGTCACAGTCAGAATGATTATTATTCACTTGAGGATACATAATAGAGTGGAAGTTGTGAGTACTTCAGGAAATCGGGTTACCCATTTCAGAATTAGCCACTTGATTTTTGAAGTAGTTTAGGGAAGGGAATTGATTGATTTGTGAATTGTCAAAGGAAATGGGTTACCCGTAATCGGTTTACAGCCGGGTGCCAATGGAAGTTATTTTTAATTTGAATTAAATTTGTATCCGTATTTTGTACGGAATGTAAACTGGACTGGAATTCCTTGTGATTTTTAAATGTCTGTCCACGAAAGGAAGGAGTAATGCACTGGGAAGAATCAGAACAGTGTGACGAAGGAATTTGAAGTTGATGGTTACATTGACGGGAGATAGATATTGCATGGCTGAAAGTCAGTAGTTTTCAGTTATGAATGAAGATTCTGGTAGCAAGGTCCGTTCCGGCAGGGAAAAGATGGACGCAAGCCTTACTCTTCATTGAGATGAAGGATTGACAGATAACATCTTTTTTCTTATGGAGTAACGTCCTCCGTCCCTCCTGAACTCATGTCCACAACATATGAATCCTTTTCCTCATTCCCTTTTTAATATATTTTAGCAGCGGAATCCCATAAACTTTAATTTTTTTAAGGAGGAGGCGGGCACCCACACCGCCCCCCATCTCATAATACTCGACGTATTGTTATTATGATCTAATCAATGCTACTTGCATGCTTGCCCAGGATGAAATTTAGAATAGTAATTTCATTTACAGTCATAGTTGGGTAAATTCATGAAATTGGCAAGGACTAAAAGGAGGTTGCACATCTTTTAATATTTATGGTTGGAAGGAGGAAAAGCTTGAACTCCTAATTGGATTCCATTTAAATTTTAAATCCTTGTCGTAAAGTCATAATTTATTTATTTTTTGAGTCATGTTCTGAAAGGCTTGTCATGGTCCTCTAACCCCTTTCCCTGTGTGGTCGGCATTTTGTCGGGCTCCCTTTGAACCCTTGGCTATTGTGAGGAAAAGGATGACCACCAAACTACGACCACGTGTAATATATGTTGTTATCAAGGATTTTTATTTAATCCCACACCATTTGGTTCCATCCGGATTCCTGCTTCCTATTCTTATCTTTTCCGTACCTCCTGTCTCTCTCATTCGTAGCATGATTATTTCTTTTCAACTACTCCTTTGAGCACAACCTACAGCTCTGGTCACGGGATTGCTGAAGAAATTCATTTTTATGATCATACATACAGTACACCGTGTGTTGGAAATGATTGTGGGAGATGAAGAAGGAAGATGAGTCCGATCCATATGAACGCTATTCTTCGTTCGACTTCACATCCTGAGGAATTCCGCGTCTTTTCTTTCCCCTTGCCATGTACTTAAAGGCTGTAGGAAGGGGATAAATACTATTCTTCATCTTTTTCCAAGTGATAATGATGAGGGATGACGAACGGAGATGTGGAAATCCAGGATCTCTTGTATAGTCAATTCATATGCACTTCAATCATGTTTTTTGGCTCTGGTCAATGTTCAATTTCACGCTAAACCAGTCAGCGGACGGAAGGGGAGAGTCTTGTTTTGCAAAGCGGAAAGGGTTCGTTTGAGAAGATGGAAATGTGTGGACGCAAATTTGACGTGTTATGAGGGAAAAGTGGGAAAAGATTGACAAGTCCATGTGTTCAACTGTGTAGATATGATCACCGTACCAGATGGGATGATGCATGCATGCGGGTAGTAGTAGTCAAGATTCTTAACCCTATCCAAATGGATTTATTGTAAGTGGATGGATGGATGGACGGACGATAGCCAATTTTATTTTCCTCCCGACACCCCCTTATTTTCACTTCCTGACACTAATTTGTGATTCCGGTGATGGTTGGCTGAGGACGGAGGCGGTGTGACAGGATAACTTTTGCACCCATTTGATCATGTCATCTGTTTTTTATCCGACTTGAGTGCTGGACGGTGGATGACCCTCCGTTCTCCTTGTCTTGGGCTCCAGGGATTGGAAAGGAGGAACATGGTTGACAAAAAACACAAATTTGTAATAGATGTCTTTGAGGTCACCTCTGGCAAACCGAGGTCCGACAATACAAGAGTCACGTAGCCCTTTCGTCATGGTAGTTTGCGGTAACATGCGTCGTGGAGTTAATGGAATAGGAGGAAAATTCTATGGATTCCTAATTAGTTTCTGAACACGTGCAAAATGAAATTGAGTCCCCATACTGACTGACTGACTGACAAAACAAGGAAAGAATGGATGTAATTTTGCATGATTTGTCTAATTGCAAGGAGGAGGCGTTCCAATACTCATGTCTCATTTGTTTTGTGGTTTTGGATTTTGAGTAAAGTGGAGTGAGAGTGAGGTTTATTATTATGTAACATTATCCTACCGACCACTTGAATGTTAAAGTCTTGCAGAGATGAAGAAGGGAAAAGTTGTTTACTTTTGTTTGTTATGGTTATTATACAAGAGCTTAGAAGGTGCTGGAGGCTTCAACGTGCCGTGCCACACGTGAAAGTCTCCATGATTTCAAGTTTTAAAAGGGGTTTTTTTCCTTCGGGGCTTGCCTAGATTTTCTTGAAAGGAACTTCACCCATGCTGGTTTTTTGGGAAACCGCAACAATCACATTTGGATATAATCACATGTATTTCGTAGGAGGGTTTGTCTGGTTTACATTAAGTTATTTGTTGGCTTTACGATTGTGCAATGGAATTACAATTTGTTCAAGGTCCCCTTCGAATAAGAATTGTTCAATTTATTCTTTTGGAGGTTCCTTTTTTGTCTCATACCACATGTCTTATTTTCTTTTGGTTTTTTAATCTATGTTTACCATTAAAAATAATGTGTTTTCCCTTGGATTTGCATTTGAAGGAATGGAGTTCAGCTGACTGCTGTCTGTCCTGGTGTGATTAAGAATCCAACTGTGCAATACAAGAAATGAGTCAGGGGAGAAAAGGTTTCGTCAATTCCAATGACAACGGGAGAGGGAGAATGAAATTTAAGACTCCAACCTCTTCCCGTGGAGTCCATAAAATGATAACTTGAAATTGGAGGATTTGTTGTTCCTTTTTTGTATTTAAAATAAAATGTGATATTCTGTCTTACACCATGCAATCCTCTGCTGGGTGCCTTCCGCCAGCATTTGCCTCGTGTTGGGTTGAACCAATTTGCACATGGATTTTTTAATGTTGTCGTCGGCCCAAAGCCACACGCTTTTGATTTCTGAAGTGAAATTTAATACGGCTGCTTGATCATTTACTTGCTTCTGACTCCTCCGGTGGAACGGGTGGAGACAATCAACACGAAATGTAGTGGTTGGCAATGGGGAAGCATGGGGAGAAACGAATGAATGAATCACGTACGTACGTACTCATGTGTTGGGTCATTGTTGGTGGTGTGATTGTTATAATTTGTCTCTCTTTGTGTCCTGGGTCCATCCAGCAGTTTGTAATTACATACATTGGGTTGGACCGTTGAAACACCACCCAAGTCCCAACTCGGGAACACCATCCGTATTATGAATGAGTATTTTAAAACCTGATGCAAGGAGGAAGCACGAGGGAAGTAAGTTAGCATATAAATCCAAATTCCTGTCACTTTATTTCAACCCATTCCAATTTTTTATGGGGGGATGGATGAATGAAATTCCTCTTTATTTCCTCCGAATGACATGACACGGTATTACAATAGGTTCAAATTGAAATTTAAACACTACAAACCAATGTACTACATGAGGCTAATAATTCCCTGGTATCACTTTTTTGTCCATGTCAAGTCCGACAGTGCTGCTTTTATAAATGCCGCCGACGTAATCTAATAATAACGAAGTTTTGTCACAACTGAGTCCTATACTGTTTTTTATGTTGTTTTTTGAATGGTTCAATTTCCAGAAAACTTGCGTCCATGTTGAATAATCACGTTTGAATGGCTGTTTAACTTCTATGATCTACTATCCACAATGGGATCGGACGCGTTGTCATGATTCAATCATACATATGCATTCAATATTCTTTCGATTGATTTTAATGAGACACGAAGTTGACCCTAATTGGCCTGAGACTAACACGGCTTCGGGGAGCATTTCCTCTCTACACACCTATGGAATTGAATGTGTTAATATCAAGAATACACGTATTGTTAGCTGTTGGAATGACGGATATCCCCGAGTCATGATGTCCAACCAAAAGTATGATATGATTTAAAAGGCGGATTTAAAGGGAACAGCATAGTAGTAGATGGAGGTGGGTTTGAATTGTTGAGAAAAGTTTAGAAAAGAGGTGGAAAGTCCAGTGAGAATGGATGGTGTGGATGGGGTTTGTGTTTTTGGCAGGAGCGAAGGGGGGTTGCACTTGAAGGAATAAAAGCAAATCCCTTCCCGTCATTGTTGTAAGTTGGAAGTGAGACTAACTGTCAGAAAATCCCGAGCCTGTAAGCTCCTACCAGATTTCTCTTCATTATTTCATTCCGTCTTAAGACTCTCCTCGTTAGCACCTGAGGATTCCAGCACACAGAACCAGTTCACATACATATACACACACACAACATCCACCCCTCTCATCCAAGTTTAGAAATTTCCTTCGGGAGAGAAAAAAAAACTTGAGAAAAAGATAAAAGCTATTTTCGGAAGGAAAGGGAGAGGAAGAGGATCGAGATTGAAAAACTTCCAAAATAAGACAAGAAGGGAGGAAGACGGCATTTGAAATCAACTCAGCTCCAAAGAAGGACTCAATTCCTTTTCCCCCGTCTTCCTTGCATTAAGAGAAAGAACTTGTTCTTCGACAACCCATCATATCCTCCTAATATCGTTCGCTTTAAGCCTCCTGTGTGACTTTTTCATCTTCAACACATTTCCCCTTATTGTCTCAAGTTTTTGGAAAAGATTTGTATCCACAATGGCTACTTATGCAACTTATCGTCATGTCGAACTCGACAAAGTTGGATGTGGGAAGCGAAGGTTAGTTCGAAAGGTTTTTTTTTTAAATATTATTATTTTGAGAGGTGGTTGGTTTTGTCATATGCTTATGAGTCAGAATTTCTAAGAACATAATTGAATTGCATTGGCTTATGAAGGCCTGAGTCTTCACATTGAGTGCACCGTAGCTAATGACACTTTTGATCATAGTCTGTCAGCATAAAATACGTTATTCGGCAGCCGGCTTAAACCAAACTGCCTGCATCATTACTTTTCCTTGGCAGTAAACTATTTGCTCATCTTTTACTAACTTGTGTCCTAATGGGAAATGACTGCGTGACGGTTGGCTGAGCAGTTCACTGACCAATCTCATATACTACATACATACTCTTCCCCATTGCGAAAAATTCATGATGAAAAGATATTTTTGAAGGGAAGGGGGTGCTCAACTGGAGGGAANATTGCGAAAAATTCATGATGAAAAGATATTTTTGAAGGGAAGGGGGTGCTCAACTGGAGGGAAAGGATGACGAAGGTGAATCCCGAATTGCATCTCATCATGATTTGCTTGACTTGGATATTTATCCTTCCACTTGACTCCTTGCTGAGACGTACTTTAAATTGAATGGGAGTTTAAAATGCGACAGAGGGACATTCACTCCCCCAAACAAACAAAAAAATAGTCATTTGGTCCGCTTGGGTCCTTGTATATAGCGTTTCCCCCAATCACTGATTTCAAACAAATACTTGTGCAGTATGGATTTTTTTTTTGTGTGACTCCTTCGAATCTGATTTCATTTTGCGGTTTCCTAGAAATCTGAGTTGAAACTTTCCTATTGTTTTTCTTCCGAATGAAATTAGTGGTTAAATTGTAAATCAATGGGTTGGGTAAGGGGATGAACCGGGGGGACGGAGATTCCCATGAATGAATGAGAAAAAAGATTTAAAAGTATAAAAAAAATTAGGATGTGGTGATGATTTGACTTCCGAGCTCCATGTAGCCGTGGGATATTCGGAAGGTTTAATTCAGATTTTAAATTGTTGGTTCTGTATTCAAATGAAGGAGGAATGAGTGATTGTAATTATGGTGTTAAATACGTTGTGTACATCGGTGGGGTGGAGAGGAGGAGGGGGGGACTTGTTTTGGGAATGAATGAGTGGACAGCAGGGAGTATTAATTGATTGTGGAGGAACGTGTCGTTTTTTGTACCCCTGGTCCGTTCCGTATTTTACAGGCGGATTTACAGTAAATTGGATCAAGGGGAGAGATACTCGTGAAGAAATTACTAAAAGCATTTGGGAATAGCTAATACAATACATATAATGGAATGATTTGCACGAAAATAAAGTGGAACTTGTTAAGTGTGAAATGTTGAATGGAATGAATAGGATAGGATTAAGATGGAGGGATTGGTGGAGCTAGTGTTGGAGATTAGGAAGGAATATTTTGACTTGGGAATGTAGTAAGTTCAGTTCGTGAGTCATGTCCTATGTCTTTTGAGTGAGTGTGGTCCCGATCCTAATCATTTGTAAAATACTGATTTTCCGATCTATCTAAATTATCTACTCCAGCATGCCGCTCCCTTTCCTCGCTCGTGCCTTTGACATGGGAAATTGATTTGCAAGGATTCATTTTTTTTAATCAATGTAGGGTAATGTTTAGTCGAAATCAGCAACATTGAACTTGGAGATTGGTAGGGAGATTTAAGTTGCAAAATGCATCTATAAATATGAGTTAAGTTTTGACGAGCATATTTCTTTAGCAGGCGTAAAAGCAATTTACGTGAAATTCAGCTTATTTCCGCGCTACTTCGTCCTCGGAAATGAGAATAATAATTAACATCACAGGGATGCATTACATAGATGAAACATCAAGTTGCATCAAATTCTGGATCGGATTCATGTTGCCATCAGAGCAGAATACAAATTCAAATTAAAGAATGTATGGGATTCTGATTAACTTGAGTGAACTTTAGTTCTAATTCTTAATTAAATAATTTTTCTCTTGACGTCTGTAGTAGTGGAGCATGTGAGGTTTGCAAAAGTGTGATGCTCCACATCCCTGAAACCAAGTCACATTATGTAGAGTAGAATAATTTAGCCGTTAATTTCGTTGAAATGAACCAGGCTTGTGTATAACATTATAAAGTGTGGGAGACATTGATTTATTCCCGGTATTCCGGCCATGCTCCTTTATTTTATGGCCTGGCTTAAAATCAACATGTTTACACTACATTAATACTGGGCAGGTAGACCGAAGTGCATGCGACTTATAGTCAGTTTAAACATTTGCATGTCGTCGTATTTATTTTGTGATCTACTAAAGCTGTTATGAGCAAACCTCGACTTGTTTTCCAAGAATCCACACACAAACACGTAAAAGCAAAGTAGTTTGACTTTTGTGAATATTAGCCGAGTCATTAGAAAACCTTGTCATTTGACTATACTCTGAAACTAATTAGATGACACATGCACTCCTCCGTTCAAATATCAAAGGGCTATAGGGATTTGTCATCCTAATTTTCAAATTAGCCTTGAATGCACCACTCAAGTTTCTTGACCTGGTAGGGCCTTTAAAATTTTAATTAACTAATTAACGGATATTATCCTCGTCTTGACTGCCCACAGGCTTGAATGTGTACGTACGGTACTTCTTTGCATGGGAGGTTGAACACTACTCTTGAGCAATAGAAACTGCGTATTTGTAATTTATTGTTAATTTGAAATTAATTGGGAGGTAATTAAGGTTGTCCACAGGTGCAGCCAACTTCTGTTTATCCTATTAACATTGTGTGTTTGGCTTGGGATTTAGCAGACTTGGGTGATGACAGGGAATAAAGAGGGTGCTTACTGTTCGGAATTAATTTGAGTAATTACTGAATAATAAATTGACTTGAGTACAATTTGTAAGTCTGACGAGGAAGGGAGCGTTTTGGTATGAGGGCATTGGGTTTTTTGACATGAACAGCAGGAACTTTACAATTCCAAACCATTCCCTCCAGGGAATTCACAGTTGGAAGTTTATTTGGAGGATTCACTACTACCGGTTTTGATTCAATATTAGATTATTAATTTGATTTTAATCATGGTTTTAAAATAAAATTTTCAACATTAGCATTGATGCATTGAAAATCCAAAGTTTTGATCAGGTTCAACTCCCATAAAACCGGTTTTAATTGATGGGTGAGTTTGAATTAATCCGGGGAGGTGTTGACAGGCCCACATAATTCATACGCCTTTATGCAATGCAGTCAAGTTAAGCTAAATGTGTAGGGAACGGAAGGCAGGCATTTCACGGGCGTCAATTCATTGTAACAGAAATTATTTATGGATTTCAAATCCATAGCCATGGTATTGCTCCGATCCGACCAGGGTTTGAGTCTGGTTTCCATTTTGCTCTGGATTTGAAAAGGTGTGGAATTGGATCAGTTGGATTTCTACTTACGTCGTGAGAAAAAGACATAGTGTGAAATGAGAGGGGAAGATGATGATGATAATTTAAATGTAGGATTCTCGTAATGAAATGAATGGGTTTCATTTGATGACGTGCAATCATGAGCACGATCTTCCCTACCTAATACTACAATCTCCACGAATTGCATTGACTACCCTTGATCCTGGGCTTGGTCAATGGGAAGAAACAATAATTGTGGTCCGACGACTTCAACTCATTGCATGGATTTTAAAGCCCCAGGTTTACCTGGTTCTTATTATTCACTGTAATGAATTGGAACGGAGGTGGCTCCTATCAAGTTAAATGCAAAGTTGCAAGCAAATGAAATTGGATGTAAAAGCGTCGTGCCTGTACCGTCAAAATCCAGAAGACTGACGCTTTACTTGAGTTGGACGACTTTTTAATTATCCCGCTACATTTGAATTTTTCAAGGAATTGCAATTGACGAGAGGACACACGGTATTTCTGCATTTCGCAACTGCTCAAATCGTGACTAGATTTGACATGCTGCATTGCAACCGCCCGCCCGGTACAAAGCGGAGACAGATACACTTGTAATCTTGTGGTCTTGAGATTCCCCGTCTTCAGCCCTCCCTGTCTTTTGTTTTGGATTCTTTTCATTCAAGGAAAATCATTTGGTAGATCAACAGGTTCAGGAAACCACTCACGCCTCACGTTTTACTTCCTCCAAATCAGAAATACTAAACGCAAACTTTTTGAAGCTTTAAATTAAATGTATTTCCAACAAAATAAACTATTTAATTTGTTAATGCATTTTTAAGTTGAGTCAGAAACTTGATGCAGGCAGTTATGCTCACTGCAGGAATGATAGAAGACATATTTGGTGTACAATGTGTGTTTGCATGTTCAGAATAAATAATTTGCATCTTTTTGTTCCAATTCCTTTGAGCTCAGACAGAGTTATCTTCAATTGAAACATACCGGTTAGCGGCAAATCGGATAATTTTTGAGTGACTCGACTCCCAACAAATGACAATGTTGACCGCTGTGCGTTAATTTACCCTTTATTGTTAGCATGGATGGACGTGAGTCAAGTTCAAAGTTCCTAATTTTTGTAAAAAGAAAATTGCTTAAGATCTTGGCGCTGGCGGAAGGATGGGTCACTGAGTCTGCAAAGAATGGATAATGTGAAAATGTGATTAGATTTATTGTGCCCATCTAATCCACTGGTCATGATTTGAATATTAAGCATGGTTGCACGCCGAGGATCAAAATCCTGTGTACGAACTAATGTGTAGGTCTGAATCTTTTCATGATGGGAATTGGTTACGGCCAAGTACGTTTTTCTTGTGGATCCTATTCATTTGTGTTAGCACGAGCTGTTTTACAGCTCCGTGAAATGACGAAGTGGGCTAAGAGGATCGGAGATATGATTTGAATCCATTACTAAAAAATTTAAACCCCGTATTTCGCACCTGTACGACTCGGTGAAGAATGCTCACTTTGTCACCTGCCGAGGCTCCACTGTGCTCCATGTTGATAATGTCTTCAAAACTCAAATTCTTTCTTTAATTTAATTAGCAACTGCTTTTTAACGTATACCCACCCTTATGCCTTCTCTGTTTGCAAAACAAAGCCTTAGGAGAAGGAAGTGAATCCGCTGCGTCTAATTTCTCACTTGTTCGTCAATGTCTTTTAGACTTTTGACAGATTGAATTATTTCCCGTCCCCATCTTTTTGCAGTTCTACAAGTTGCGGTACAAGAATTAAGACACAGATGTTAAAGCGTCCTGTCGTACTAATTTTGAGACTTAAATTTTTGTACTTGAAGGAAGTTCAATGAGTAATTGTTCGGGTGGAGCGTGTTACTTTTTTTAATGTCTTTTTTAAAATAAATGGAATTTAACCCATCGAGTAGAGTACTGAGACAATGGGGTACGGGGGCTGGACATGGATTTGCAAAAATCAGGAAATTATAGGTAAGGAAAGGAGGTTGGAGTTTAATTGCCATTCCAAATTATGTGTTCAGTGAGAACAATTACTAGCTTAGCCCCTCTTTCCTTCGTGTGAATCTGATGGTTTAATTTCATATTGTAATTTTTCTCATGAGTAAAGCAAGAGGATACAAAGTTTAATTGGCTCCGTCGCTTTATACCAAACCTCTTTTTTTAAAAGTGAAAACAAATTAGTTTTAAAGCTTTTTCTCGGCACATGTGTGTTTACGTCTTTTGAATAGGTCATTGAGTGGGGGGTGTTTAAAATAGAGCATTTACAATTGGGATGGGTGCGTTGGACCGCCTGACTGTGTGGTCCTTCTGAATTGTTTTGACCAGACTCACTCCTCTAACCGTACCATGTATTTTAAAAGGTGCAAAGAGAGTTTGCCCTGCTGTACTTGTTTTGTTTGATGGGGATTTAAAAAATATGAACAATTGGATTGAAATCTGAAGGGATGAAGGAGAAGAGATGCATGTAGTTTTTTTCCTCCAGGATATTTTGTTTCATCTTAAGAAAATAACCATTCCAGATCTTAGGGAAGTCTTGATTTCAGTTTGGGTAAAACAGAGGGACAAAGACTGGAAGTCAAGGAAGGAGTTTTGTGGGAATCTTTGAAAACAAAACTAAATCCATTTTCTCCCCCTCTTTCAAGTAGTTTCCATGACTGGATTTCTTGAAGAGCGACAAAGCGGCATGGTTGAGGAGGCAGGCATGGCATGGGGAGAAGAAGACTGCAACATTTTGTTTCCATGCTATGCTCCATGAAAATCCATTGTTTCTAACGTGTCATCAAATTCCCCCTCCCTTCCATCTACTCCATGGGGATAATTGGAGATTCTACGGAGTATATTTCGCCTCCAACCAAAAATACTCTTTGGTTAATGATGGGCGAAACTGAGAACAAGTTGAGGACGGGAGTGGAATGCCATTCTCCTATCTCCTGTACACGTGCGAGTCAATTTTAAAAGGATTTGCGGAGTAAAAGTTGATTAAAAGTCTGAGGTTTACATTTGAAAGAGTTTCACCTGTTTAATTGGGCTGAGGAGTCGAGTGTGGTCGCTGGGTGTTGGGTCATCATTCATTCCACCTCGGTTTGAGACAAGAAATAAAGAATGGAGAGAATCCGTTACGCTTTTTTGAGATGTACTCCCGTTGAAAACAATGACAGTTAATGATGGATGGACTCGGCCACTTAAGTTTTCCCTTGCCCTCAGCAACCCTTTTGAGAATTCCTCTGATTTACTTGGCAGACAAAAGGAGGGCTTTAGTAATTCACTCCGTGTGTGACTGCGAGCTCAGAAGTTGTGTGATTAATTCACTATGATGGATATGTTCATAGCAAAAGAACAATGGTTGCGGATGCGTGCGTGCGGATTCTAATGTCTAATTCAAAGCATGGTTTCATTCCTTGTACTATTGATCTTGACATCCACTCCCTGGTTTTCTTAGTCATATACTGATTACTGGTGAACTTAGAACTAATTTTGATGCGAAGGTTGTCATTCTGTTACTGTATTCTTTAAAAACAAAGCGTTGGTCGCAGTCAGTGTGATTTATTTCATTGCGGGGTTGATAGGTTTCACATCTTGAACCTTAGGCCATATTGCACTTGAACTTGTGGTGTTTGGATCTTTTTTAGAATAAAATTGAATGGCTGGGATGTGTTGTGAGGAAAGTGGAAAGATAGCGTGTCCTAGACGAGCTTCAGGGTTTGTAACTTATGGCGTTGGTGATCCCATTAGTGAAGTGCCGGGTTATCTTTAAACCAAGTTGGGGAATTGGTGGTGTTGATGGGTTGAACGGCTGGAAAACTTATTCAGGATACGAGTTGAGCATGGACATTACTTGTACATTAGGTGGAGTGGTTCAGACCTCCAACGCAGGCAAAAAGCATGTTTTCCTCAACTTATGACCAATCAAAATTAATTCCCTCAACGAGGGAAATTGAGTTGCTGAGAAATGTTGAGCGCTCCAGGGGGAAATTTTGGCGGCCAAACTGAAACATTTGGAAATTTCTTTTTCACATGAAGGGCTGGAAAATTAAGTGCTATATAGTATCTGTAGCCTGTATTCTGAGAAAGTATCATTTCCCATATTGGAAAGTTGAAAAACTAAATATATTATTAATGGATTTCAGTGTTTTGCCACTCTTGTTGTCTCAACTCATATTCTTGTTTTTTTCATTTCATTCCTTAAACAGAGACCAACCAGGGATTTCACTGATTTATATTTTCCAGGATCTGATCCTTATTTGGTGTGGTAGGTACTAATGAAAACGAGGCCAACCTGTGCCTCGGCTCTCCAGAATCCACATTCTGTTTAATATAATCTTTTTAAAATATAAATCGAACCCCCGGCGGGGACAAAACGTCTCCGTTATTCTCATATGCCCTTAAAAGGTCCTTCGAAGCCTTGAGGATGAGCTTATGACATTTTATTCATTCCATAATTCCATTGAACATGAAATGGTTGAGGGGTCTGACTCGGATTTATGTTGGCGTCTGTAAGCTGCTTGTAGTTCCCTCCTCCTCCGAATCCAGGGTCTCCTTTTTGAAAACTCATGTTTCTCAAGCCCGACTTCTTGAAGAGGACTGCGGGTATCCTGGAGAATAGTTATTCAAAAATGTCAAGCTTCCCTCCTTTGAAATTGAGATATGTTCCTCTGCCTTCCGCTCAGGATGTGGTTTTATTTGGAGAAGTATTATGGATGTTTTGCATAGCTCGTCATTGGATTATTTAAAAAATCAACTTGAATCGGATGAATGTTTATGAATAAAACGGGAAAACTTTAAGAAGGGAGGAAATACATTGCGTTGTAGGGATGAAAGAACTCTTTGTCGCCTTCCACTAAGTTGAAGTAGTGCATTTAAATTGGACGTCTTGTGCGTTGCTTTGGAATGTAAGCACTCACTCACTCGAGCCTCTCATTCCTTGCCATCTTCACATAAATATAATGATGATGAGCTATTATATTATATTGAAAAACATGGGAGAAACGGGATGGTACATTTTATTTTGTTGAATGGTTTTTGCATGTGTGATGATGATGGTTGGGAGACGGGACAGAAATAGATTGGAAGGTAAGGAAGGAGACGGATGGGAGAGAAGAAAAAGGGTGAGTGTATTAGATTTAACAATCCACTCCCATTTCCCACTTACTGATTGTCTTCCTTTGAGTCTATCCATGGCTGTATCTGATGTAATTGTCAAAGAACTTCTCTCTTCCTCGAGTGTTTTTCCTCTATCCCTTGCCATTCCTTGACACTTCCCTCAAAGAATACAATGACTTGAACCCCGAAAAATCTAATTTGCATTTATAGGTACGGAACATTAGGTGGGAGGGAAGTGTATGGATGTTATAATCATGATGTGCAAAAACAGTTTCAGGCATGCAAGCAATTAATTACAGGCGAGAGAAATTTCTATTCCGCTGCACGACTCGGAAGCAATTCTCTTTGAACCGGGACTGTTTCCAAGTTGAGGAATTTGTTAGGAGGGAAGATTATCTTGATAATATTTACCAAATACATGTGCCGTTGATTTAGTCTTACCTTGTCAAATTCAATTTCATCGATTTGTAATTTCCTTATCACCTCTTCCTTCCCCCTTTTATCCAACATGTACCGTAATCCTAATTAGTTTGCCAAACCAATGTGCTAAACTGAAGGCATTCTTCGTTCATTTTGTACATGTATCCTTGGCCTCATGGTGAAAACATACTTTTTCTTTGCAAACTGGAATGCGAACATAAGTTTTCAAACAAGCAAAGCTCATCAGGAGTGAATTTTGCCAAAATATTTGGTTAGTTTTCACAGAGTGGAGAACATGGAAGGTTTTAGAGGTCGGAACGGTTTTTGTAACACAAAGTCTGTATTTTTGGATCTGGTTTACGTATCACTCTGCTGTGAGTTGTGTCGGGATGAGGTGTGGAGCCATGAGATGAGATGGTTCTATTTATGCGTAGTGCGTACGTATGCTTTGGGGAGTTCGTGCGGCTTCGTCGGGTTTGTTGCTTTATCCATAACGCAGTTTCAGTTCCAGAATCAAGAGTCATCGCTTTCTCAGCACATGTGGAAGAATCCATGCAAAGAATACAGGATGGCCCACGCACTTCCCTCCAATGTCAAGGGCACCAAAGTTCCATGCTCTAGATTTATGTCGAAGGAAGGGTGAAATATTTACTGGTGTTGAAATAAAAGATGTTTTATCTAAAGCAAAGTTTGTTACAATTTCAATTCTGGTTTTTTAAATTTATGTAAATCTTGCTTTTGTGGATGAAAGTGTCGAAAGAGGGAGGAAAAAGTATTTTATTTTGAGCACAATCAGCACAATCCTTCGACATTGCTTTTGTCAATGTTCTGTCATCATGCCGCCTTTGGAGGCAAGATCCATATTTCTGACAAGTTGAATTTGAACTGATGCTTCAACTTAATTATGTTTCTCTCCATTGAGTTCCATGACAAGATGGATGGAATGTTTAGGCTTTGAAACCCCCACAATGAAATAGTGTATGACGGAGTTGAACTGACTTGCCGTTCAACAAAATGATGAAAATCTGGATCAACCCTTGGCCCTTTTTTTTACCACTCCAGGAAAACAGAGGCGGATGGCGGTTCCTTATTTAGCAAAAGTAAGGGGATGGAATTCCTACTGAAATGCAAATGTATTTCTTCTAAAGTGCATTCATGTGCTCATAATTCCGGTTTGGAGTTGCATGCAGTGATTTTCCGTGGTGTCGAATCCTTTACCTTGATAAGGTTGAATATAGTTAAATTTAAACATTAGATATTCAATGCATGTGATGCGGGGTTAATCCCCTGGCACACATCAAATTCGTTTATGCTCATACTTTCTTGCTCAATAGTTTTTAATTTAAATAATTGCAGAAATTATTCTGTGCGTTGTGTGTCGAGTTTGGCCACGTGTAGCATAGGTAATTGGCGCATTACCCCTGCCTTACCCTTCTGTTTTTGTTTTGGCAAACTGAATTTGATATAGTTCACACTTCCAGCCAACTATGTTTATAGCATATGTGTGTATGTAGCCAATACAAATTCGCATGCGGTTGGTTCCTCCAACTGTTTTTTACTTCCTGGATTCTTTCCTAATGCATTTGAAAAAATGCACTAATGAAACGTTAAGGTTTTTGAGTTCATTTTTGAATTAATTGTGAACTTGGCCTTTCCTCAATGAACCTGGAATAAAAAATGGTTAGTTTTGGCATGAGACTAAACTGTGTTTGTATTTTGGAAGACATGTGGACATGGGTGGAGGATAATTCACGACTATTTGCTTGATAAAAAGCCAAATGCAATCCATTGCATTTGAATGTCTATCTTCCTTTATCAGATTCCAGAGTTCATTAATGAAAAATTAATTGCATGTGCACTACACAAGACGGGAGGAAGTCGGAAGGGGGTGTAGTTTGTAAAAATACATTAATGGCACATGGAGATTCCGTCTCTTACTCGTAAACTTGCTTCAGAATGTACGATCCTTGCCAAGAATTCCCAGTTTCCCTCGAGTGGAATTATGAAACGCTTGTTTTGGAAAGAAAAAAAATGAAGAGCGCGAGAAGGGGATGGGTGTTCATGACAAGAAAGGAAACATAAAACGCAGGTTTTAATTAAATGTGGGCAATGGATCTTTATTAGTGCGAAAAAGGGCAGTTAATTATAAGGCATCACTTTGTGCCTTTAATTTTTGTACCTGTTTGATTAAAGTTTGGTCCTTAATTAATTATTGTGCTACAAATTACATTACCTAATTCAAAGCCATAATTTACTCAACATCGGATAAGGACTTTTTTGGATTACACCAAAGCATCAAAGGATTGTACACCCACATGGGAGAATTCTCGTGCATCTCGTAAATTGTATACTATCACCTTAACACTGCACCCTGTATCCACTGTTCTTATCGTTTTGTTTATAAATGTAGTTTAAATTATCATTGCGAGAGCTGATTTACCCAACTCACTCTTATTTACGATACATTATAATTTTAAAGCTCATTACTGCAATTTTTTATGAGCATTTTACTAGTCATGTGTTGCATTTTTTTCTCTTGCTGCTGCAGTGCAGTCCGCAGTCATACGTGTTAAAGTGTATAAATCATAGATTACTGTTTATGAGTTTTACAGCAGGAGGATTTGTGAGGATTTTTGTTCTTGTTTTACTTGTAATTCCTACTTTGTGCTCTTTTGAGTCGAACTCCTTCTTCCGGATGGCACTTATCATCCGATATTATCACACTTCTTTATGATTATTACAATTCTACAAGGAAACGCATGGAGCATTATAATTTTCCACGGCTAAACACCTCCCCCCATTACTGCAAAAATTGAGCGGGATTTTGAACCCAGAGGAAAATAAAGTGTTTAAGTTGATGGCTCCTTAAAACCCTCATCTCATTTTAAGCAATAACCACTCGCTCACACCCAATCTCCAATCCTTCAGTCAAGGCAGAGGAGTCAGGGGCTTTGAACTTGGAAATAACAAACCAGGCAAAGAACTCCATCCGCCAATACAAATGTACAAAGTAAAACAAATGCTTCCTCTATACAACAATGTGTAATTGGCTTTAAAGTAAGTGTAGTGTGTAGGCTAAATCTGACTGTCCATCTCCTCACCTGCACCCATGCATTATGCAGTCTGTCCTTGTCAATTTGCATTCACTACTTCTAATACTAATGAACTTGGGCTGCCTTTGTCTGTTTGTGTTCTGAATTTTAAATCATGGAGTCCTACACGGACACTTGTGGGGATTCTAATCCAACTTAATTTACTATGAATTTTGTTGATGATTGATGTGCAGTGCAGTGCACGGTCAATAAAAGTCACCTTGAATATCATATGGTTTACAGATAAATTACACAAATATTTTAATTCCTTTGCATCCATTGTTATGTTATCTAAAGCTGGACTCGGCTACCAGGATTAACATATTGAGCCCTCGCATTGTAAAATTAATTCCGTGCCCCGTGTTCAGCACGAGGTTTCCTAATCCAATGGATTATTTGGAATCGTATGGTATTTTTATCCATTTCGAGTCTCATTGTACGCGTTTAACTCTATTTTTTTCATGTTTCATTTGATAGCGGTTTTGAATGTTCATGGAAGTGCAAGGAAGAATGGAAATGCATTCTTCGGCACAAACCCTCCTTTCCTGCTGTTGTCTGAACATGCAGTTTGAACAAATGGCATGTGAAGGAATGCATTTGGAGTCCGTGTCCTCCTTTACTTGAATTGGAAGGGATGGATGGAAGTGTGATGAATGCATTTTGTCCCAAGGTTTTCACATTATGAGACATACATGAGATCCAACATACCACATGTTTTACCATTCCAAACCAAATGACTCTATCCTCCAATCTACATTACAATCCACTCATATCATTCATTACTCATTCAATTCCATTCAACTTTAAACTAACTTGCGTTCAAACACTGTACAGGCAATGTTATAACTCCAGCTCATACGAAATTGACATTACATTGCCATCCCATCAAACATTATCATCTATTCAATTAGATGCTTCAGGGCAACTGGCTTTAATTGCAACTGATGAATTTAAGAACAATCGAAGGTGGTCATTTTAATGGGGCCAAGGTTGCCGTTGTTTATTTCGATGCAGGAAGGATTTTTTTTATAAAATCCTGACTTAGTATGCTAATTAATGTTAGTTGAGGTGTATGTTTTTACCTAAAGGTAAGGAAGGGAAAATGTAAAGAAACATTGTTGGGTTGGGGAGTTGATTTTGGTTGGATGGAGAGAGGGAGTGGAATTGAATGGATTGCGTGGACTCAAACCCCACATCGTACGTCTACACATTCTCTGCCTCAGTTCAGTCAGTTATTTTCCCCGACAGTCTCCCTTCAGAGTTCACTACCACAAAAACTTCCTTCGAGTCAATTTGCAGCAGTACGAATCCAATCCTCGTCCATTCCACACACACATACAAACCACTGTCTTAGTCATCTTCAACCACCCCCTCTTCTCTACCGAATTACCCGATCCGAATTTTCTCGTCTGTCGTCTGTGTGGTGAAAGTTGCCGGCCGGTGAGCTTGTGTTCAAAAAGAAGATCTCGTTTGATTTTTGAAAGGAAAGCGAGCGTAAAAGTCAGGATGAATCGAAGGTATTTATTTTCTCTTCTCTCTTTGTGAGTACTGTAATTAATTAAATTGGGAAAAGAGGGCCGGTCATTCTAAAGTTTAAGACTCCGGGTGGTCATTGGAGATTGAAGCGGAGTAGGACAGGATTGACTGGTTTCAAATCAGATCTTGGACGGACGACGGACGAGAGGATAATATTTTATATCCGTATCTGCTTTGACAATTGACTAAACTTTGTGGAGGCTTGACAGCCTATGACAATGACACTTGGATCAAGTTCATGAACGTGTGAATGTAATTAGGCGTTGGGTGACAACATGCCAGAACTGAATGGATTGATTGAAGTGTTATGGACTCTGCCAAACTAGTTTTTATTTTTATTCTGAAAGTTGAGGGGGATTCATTCATGTCATGAAAGGCTCGATTTGTAAATGCCAACCATAATGCACATTTGTCAGATGGGAAAAAAATCTGCGGATACATTTCCGGGCTCTTGACAATGGAAATGTTAAAAGAGGGTAAATTTGACTCGTGGATCCCAGGTTTATTAAATGAGAAAGATGGGTCAGGAATATTGCTAAGAAGGGTGTATGACTTTTTGGGGGAAAAAATTGTACGGATTTTGGGGAGAAGGGGAAGTAGGGGGATGGGTAAAGCAATAATATATAAAACGACGAGGGATGGAGATGTCGACGAAGCGGCGGAAATGAGGATTCTCTCCCTTGATTTGATTCCCGGTCCTCCAAGGTAGAAAATTGGTCTGAGCTGTACATTTTACCTCTCGTCATTGGATTCAGCATGGGGAAGAGTTATTTTGTCAAATTATGAGTCCCCCCGTAGGTTTTCCTCATAGGATTAGGATTGAAGGAATCACGCTTCCGCGAACCCATAAATAAATAGAACTACGACATAGTCAATGCGTAATTGTGGGGTTCGAGGCTTTTTGAAATTGAAATTTGAAAAGTCTCACTTTCCCTGCATCCCCGACCCTCAAACAAATCCAAATGAAATACAGGGTTGGACTGGGGTCATCCTTTTGTTCAAATATGCGACTCATCTTGCTACAGTCCATTCCCATCCCACCCAACCCTTGCAGCTAATTGACTTGACACGCATGCCAAAAAAAGATTGTCCTAGTAATTTGAAGAGGTTGGGTGGAATAATGGTTAGGTTATTTGTTTTTGTTATTGTTTCTTCCCCTTGACCGGCAAGAGAGGACTGAGGGAAATGCATGTGGTCTGGACCGGAGATGTGGATTTAAATCCCTCCCTTCTTTTTTTGTGTTTTGAAGGAGTAAAAGTTTTTATCGATTTCCTGAGGACTCCACGCAAGGATTCGGGGTAAATGTGAGTGAGACACTTACTCATCCCTCATGGTATGGTTGACTCATTGGGTTTTATTCCGTTTCTTTTTCTTCGTCATCTGGTGGTGAAGATGATGTTGAGTCTTGAGAGTAATCAAGTGGATTGCCCATGCCTGCCTTTCCTGTGCCTTCCAAATTACTCATGGATTTTTAAAGAGGGAAAATGAATGTCTTGTGTGATAATTTAAAGTGTGAGGTTCATGCTCTTCTTATTTGATAATTTGGAGCGTTGCAGTCCTCTTTGCAGCAGTACATTTCGCTTCGCAGTTTGCCTTCCTCGTCATGAGTCATAAAGCACGTCGCCATTTCCAACCCAAGAATTGGCCAAAACATTCCCATTTCCAATACTGCACGGTTGGCAATGACATTTGATACCTCCACTCTGTGCTTGATTAGTAATGCCAAGGGATTAGTGCATACTTGGAATGACAAGGTTGAATCAAAATCTCATGCAATTTTCAAGCGTGTGAACATTGAACATCTTTGGGTGGAAATTACTCTCAAGAGAAAACTAGGTGATAATTTTTGAATTAGAGGCATTGCATCGTCCTACATAATTTGAGGTGTTTTTTTGCCTTCCACTGCACTCCATTCTACTACTATTCAATTGGTTCATTGTCAGAGTGGCTTTGATAGTTGGGACCAAGACACCTTGACGACGATCCTTCATAATGTGTGTGTCTGGATGTGACTGTTTTGGGCTTTGATGGACATGGGGTGTAGGGAAGGCGTTGCCTTGGCTCACACTCAATTTGGACAGAATAGAACATGCAATGCTATTATTATTTATTGAAAAAAATATACGACGACTTCCTTAAGGAGTAAACATTTAAAGTGGACATGAATAATTTTAGTCTCCTGGCCTCTGGGCAATGCAATGCATTCATTTGAGATGAAGATTTGGATACATGGTAAATTTTGACCGACGAACCGAACGACCTCCTTCCAATGATCACTGACCATAACCATTGTAATGCATACGAAATGCATTCTGCGTCTTAATTATAACTGCAGAGTTTACTCAAAGTGACAAGGAAAGCAAGGATTAAATATAAATGTTAATACTGAATTTAAAAATATTTCAAATAAATTTGTTGGGCCCTGGTTAAATTGTTGAAAATCGGATTTAGACCTCCAGGTGGTGAATGCTCTGACATATTCGATTTTGGCTCAGACTTGAACGGAAGTTCTGCTCTCCCTCACACTCATAACAGGCAAGCAAGCAATTATGCGAATGAATATTAGTTCTCGAGGAGTGATTTGGCTATTAACTTTTTTCTGAATTGAAACTAATTTCTCCATTGTGCAAGGAGCTTTCGAAACTAATTTCTTTTGAACAATGCGGTCACGTGCTATTAAATTTTAATCCAGCTAATAAATCCACTTACCCAATAATTCATTCTTTAATATAGAAGGCAGAGATATGTATTTTACAAAATTGTTAGACTGTACAAAAAGGATCAAGCCCTGGGAGCCATGGCAAATCTAATATTTCTAATGCAGAGTATGGAACCAGGTGCGGGGCGAGATGTTTCTGGAATATCTGAATAAAGGAATAATAAAAGATCCAAATAGATTGCAAGAGAAACATTACGTGTCAATAACACGGTGGAAATGATTTTGGTAGGATGATGCCATGGTCCTAACTTGCCAAGCGAGTGAATAGGATTTAAGCCTTGATTTTCACCCATGGACAGGAAGGAAATGTCATTTTTCTTGATAAGTCGATACATAGGCTAGGCTCTCTGTCAACATAAGAAAGATTCCACGGTTTAGGGGAGGCAGCATTGAATTCTGTATGGCTGCAACTAACCACTAAACCAAAGTTTGCTGTTGAGTGTCGAGTATCCTTCTAGATTTAAGAGCTGACAACAGACTAGGCTTGCTTTGAATAAGAAATACATGCCAGACAAGTGCTTTCACCTTTACTTTCATGTTTGTTTACTCTGGCTCCATCCTTGGATTTGAGGAGGCCATTTGGGCTACTTGGGAAGCTCAATGTGACCTTTTGGTGAAAGTTTTCAAATGCCTCTGCTGATTAAATTTCTGGAAAGACTAAACCACCTTTCAAAGTCAATATTAACATTGAATTGCATAATACGAATTGTATTATTAATGTAACATTTCTTGTCCTCCAAATGTTCAGAATCGTGAAGGAGCCAGGCGGTGGTACTAGCGACATTTTTAACTCTCCATCCAGCACTCCACCGACTACACCAAGAAAAGTGAAGAATTACATGGCTTCCAGCATTTTTACTCCGGCTGACAATGAGGCTCGCAGCGTTCGCCAACGCCCTGATGATAATTCATTCAAGAAGCTTTTTGGCAATGCCAACGGGACGACTCAGGATGCTCCAGATGGCGGCTCTCCTCGCTCCCAACGGAATTACCAGAAGAGCAATGTTCTTTTTCCAGAAGGAAAGGCAAATGGCGTGACCAATGGGACCAACGGACATTTAAATGGAAAATCGTCCTTGAACGGAGACGCACATGACGGTGGATCTACCGGCACAGCTAGTGGCTCCAGCTCTGGCTCGGCCACCCCAAGCGGAAGTGGCTCAATTTGTGGAGATGTGGAACATACCAAGACTAGTAAGAATTTTTATTAGTGCATGCATACTGTCCGGAAATAATACAGACCCATAGCAGATAAAAAAATGTGGTATTGAATCTGGACTTGGCATGATTAAGAGATATCCAAAATTAGTTACTAATTAGAATTAGAAGTATGAGCATGAATTTTAAGTTGTTCTCTCTTTTTTACAGACGGAACTTCCAACGGAGTTGCTGCAGCGGCTACCAATGGCAATGCTGCTAATGGAACCAACGGTACTCACTCCAAACGCATTCCGCCTGGAGGATTCTCCACAAAATTGTGGTAGACGCTACACCGAATTCAACATTGCTCTAAAATTTCAAAATTAACGCAAAATATCTTAAAAAACAGAAAAACACACAAAAGTATTCTGCTTTTGCCTTATAACTTGATTGGCGCATAAATTAAATTCTTTTCCTGACAACAGGCGTAAAACGCCTTCTGTATTAATTGTACGTTCACACCTAGTTGTATGTACACAAAGCTTAACATTGATTAAATTTAAAGTATGAACTGCGTGTTCAGAACTGTACTGGAATTGTGCTTACCGTCAGCCTATTAATGACGCTAACTAGGACTAATTATTTACTGAATGCTTCCTCTGAAGACTTACGAATTTAAAATATTCGCACGAGAAGCCATTTGCCTTGTACTAAAAATTCCTTTCCAATAATGTAAAATGCAATGTTTAATCAGGACAAGCAGATAGTGGTCACAACAGAAGTTGTGCATTGCTAGACTGATGCCTCATAATTATTCTTGCATAAACACACTTGTATTTCTGGTGCCTTGTCATGAGCCTCTTGTACCGTTTAAAAGATTCCAAAATCTCTGTCGTAAGTTATAATTTGGCAAATTAGGCAAATGTGTCTTTAAAACTTGGTTATTCCATCCATTTTGCGAATTAAATTTTCAATTGCAACTGTTCTCTCTCAAGCGTCTTGTGGCTTGGCTGGACTTCGGCTTGAACTTGCGGATCTTTGTAATTAAAGTTGTGGAAGTAGGTAATTAAAACTTTAAGATTTGAATTCTTAGTCTAGTTCGTACAGAATTTGCTCTTGTGTTGTTTATAAACTAAATTAATATGATGTGAGGTTTTGGTTCAACCATTGTGGATAGACTCGCTCCGCTTCACTGCGTTCGAGGATTGCGATATAACAATGAAGTGTGAAGTTATAATTAATTGGAGACGAGTGTAATGCTCTTGCCTCCTATGTGTAGCATTCTTATTGCACTTAATATTACCACTTGCTTAAATGCAAAATTGTCTCTCGTCGTATGTGTGTAGTAACTAGTGAATGCACTTCTGTATTAGAATTGACGTAAATAATATGTAATAATTGCTTTTAAATTTATTGATATGGACTCTACTATTGCATCAAAATTGAAGAACAATTGTGCAGTAAGGGTAAAGTGCGTGTCGTAACTAGCAGACATGAACTCCTGTTGACGAAACAATTATAAATAATTCACTGTGCCCTCTCACACACTATGTTTCAACTTCAATTCCTACCCTTTGAACTAATTAGTGTAATGAAACCTGCAACTTTGGAGAGAATAGAATACTTAGATTAAATTCTAATTTATTTCGATTATCACTGCAGCGCCTAACTTGACTGGAGTTCGGAGTATATAGTAGCTTCCTGCATTGCAAAAACGAGTACTTGGTTTGAGTGTATGTCTCAATTTGAATCGGGTCCTTCTGACAATGACGATGGGCTCAATTCATTCAAGACTGGGTTTGCGAATTGAGGATGACTAGTAAAATTTGATGCAAGTAATAATAGGATTCCATGTACTTTTATATTTCTAATTATTCTATGAGTAGAACTAGAAGTAGAACGTCTGTTCTTACAAGTTTTATTAATTAGAATGAGGCCCGATTCGCGAAACTATTTAACCTCTTGCCAAGTTTTTAGTTACTTAAGAAATCTAAAAGCGTCCAATTTAGTTACTTTAAAGTGGTTTGCTTGGAGTATGAGTTAATGTATGCATTGCTGTATTCCCTCTTATTGTGAGTTTTCCTAATAAATCGGTGCTTTACTCAATCCCCACGTTGCAATATAAAATTTATTTCATCCCTTCGAAAAATTAATGAGTATAACTCAGGCATTTAAATGATCAATAAAAAATCTTTAAAACATTTACATTTTCTAAGAACGTGAAGTTAGGGAAAAACGTTAAGGTGTCTCTTTTTTAACAATTAACATGAAACCAATTATGTCTGAGTTACTTACAATACCTATCAGCCTTCATTTTACTTCGCCGATCCAACAAGGTTTCATGCAAATACCCTTGTTCCTGTGCCTGAGTAACATCCTCGTCATTTCCATCTGCCAATCTCATTCTTTTATCTTGGAACTTTTGGAATTTTTTCCTGCAATTGTATATAAACACATGGATTAAGTAATTGTTATTTCCTATCTTCACATTTTTACGCTGTATGAGGGACTGTCTTACACATAGTTGATTTCGATTTGTCGAATATTTGCTGCCTGCTCCTCGGCGGGTATACTGTCGTTCTTTTCTACTTTTTCCATTTGGCATCTTAGCTTGACAATTTCATTGGGACCAGCTTTTCGAACAGAAGCTACAATTGAATCATCTGGAGCGACTGACATGAAACAACTATTCGATCCGAGTAAGGCCAATTTTCCATCCTATGAGAAAATATAATAAAAACAGCGAATTACAAAACCACGACTCTCTGTAAACCTAAAGGTTAACTGTAAGCAAACTAACCTCAAAAACTGTTTCCCATTGTTCCGGAGCACCAACCTATGAGCATAAAATACACATGTAAAGCTTGGAAACACCAAAGTAGAAGTAGTAGAGTAGCGTTTAAATTATTTAACTCACTGCGTCTGAGCGGCCAACGACTTCAAATGTTTTCTCCACTTTGATGTATTTTCCATACCCAGATTTCAACGCAATCTTATTATCGTTTATTCGAATAGCAGTAAAAATTTCTTCAGGAGACGGTGCCTCTCCGATCTGATGTGGAGCTCCGAGCGTAAATAGTCCGTTATCAAGGGCCTTCATATAGGTTTGATTTCCAAATTCAAGTGCAACGGTCCCGCAGATGTCTTCAAAAACTGTAGCAGTCCACCAACCACCTAAGGGAATAAATTAAAATTGTAAAATTTTGCAAAGAAAACTTAATGCACCGTGAATTATATTCCAGTTACCAGTCTTCGTTAAAGGTATCAATCTTTATTTTGGCTAATTGTAAAAAAAACATACTTGCTCAAGCATTACATAAAAATTACCATGGTTAGCCTTGTCCTCCTGTGCCTCTCGACTTGCGCTACCACATCCCCCGGCAGCTTCTGCTGCTGTTCGCTTCTTTTTTTTCTTTGGGAGTCTATTCATTTTAATCATTAACACATTAGATTCATGCGCCAGTTTATACAAATCTAAACTTTCACAAAAGTAACACAACATCAAATATAAGTAAGTGTGTGCCTTTAACACTTAAAGCCTGTAATTAAAATAGACGACAGAGAATTTGGTAAATATATTAAAGAAGAAACGGCAGCTATTAACTCTAATGATTTTAAAGGATTCATATTACTTACTTAGATTCACCTTTCAATCGCAGCTTGCTACTTTTTGCAATAGTGTATTCTGACATGTCCTCTCCTAACTCAAAATCTGAACAGAATTAACTCTAATGTTAAATTTTGACTTTGCACAAGAAATTAAACGGCTCGATTTCAACTGTTAATCATTTCCCCGCGGCACTGCGCTGCCGTCCTCCGGCTCACAGAGTCGCGAAATGTAGCATCCAAAACAGCCACAAAAGGAGAGCTCATTTTTTCTTCTTGCAGGCCTGCTGCGATGCGATCTCCTTGCGATTTGAATTTTTCAAAACGATTGCTTTTGTTGTACAAATGCGGCCATACTCATTTGGGATTTCTAACTAACCAACAATAATATATGACACTTATGTTGGTCGCCGCCTGTCTTTTTTAAACAAGGATTGTTGAGCGCTACAAATCGCAATCTTCCAGATGGTGACCGGGCCCACACTGTCGTCGATCCTTTCTTCTCCATTGCCAATGCTTGTTTTGATCATTAATATTTACGCTGGATAACAAAACAAAATGGAATTCATGCATAGTTGCTGACTCGATTCAATAGTGAAATTTTGTGCACTGTCGTTTTAATTAGATGTGATTCTGGCATCGTACATTAATTGAAATCATCCATACACCTTCTAGAACAACATTAAGATGACTAACAAGTGTGGCAGTCTAAAACACATTAAGCAGTTACGATTTAGCCATTTCTAATTCCTAATGTTAGCATTTTTCAAAAGATGCTGTGGATGATGGGAAGAAAGAACGGCACAATTTCTATATTAGCTGGCTCATCATCGACAGCCATGCAGCATCACAATAGCATGATAAAAAATCCAACCAAATCACTTCAAACGTTTAAAAATTCGGCATTTTGCTATACTACAATTTCCCGTTGCACAATTTTATTTTGCACGATTGAGAATAGCAGACAGAAGTCAAGCTTGGTTTGTCTACAGACAATCTAGAATTTACTAACACGCATTTGCACAGTTTGAAAACTGACGATTGACGAAGCACTTTTCTTTCGTGCCCTGCATTATGATAATTATTTTAAAGTTTTATGCTTTCATGTTTCATATTACCATCACCTGAATCTAGTTTTTTTAATACCTTCAAATTTTGAAACGTTAAAGAGTATATAATTGATTTATTATATCTTTATTTACTCATCGATGCGCGATGCTATGCCAAGGCGTTCGTTCATGAGAGCATTTAATACATTTACTTAGTTGGCTGACTAACATGGCAACTTCGTGGCACGGTACCCATAAATAAATATAATTTAAAATGTTGCTTCTGCTCAGTCAGTTCAATTCAGTG
>JAAXYW010000099.1:0-61331 GCA_036851895.1 Orthonychiurus folsomi | reverse complement strand
TGTGTTTTGCGCACCCAAGGCACACCCACCCTGGGTGTCAATTTTGACCTCTGAGGTGGGGGTGCACCCAATAGGACCCAAAGGGGTTTTGGAGTATGTCTTGGACTCAGCATACCTTGACGCCAATTTATTTTTTTCCTTTCTGGAGCGCGACTTTACTGCACTTGGCACATCCGCAACTGGAGTCATTTCTGCAATAACTTTGTTGAGCCTATCCAATTCCTTGCCAATTACATACAGTTTCTTAGGATTTGGAGTCAAATCATTTCCATCCCCTTTGCGAGCTTTGCCACTGCGAAATAGAAATACATCATTGCAACTAAAACCCCAACCATTTTCAGTAAATGTCAAACAGTTACCTGTGCTTAATTCCTTGGATATGACATAAGGGACTGAAGACCGGATCTGTGGGTCTCTGAAGGACATGAGGATCCTCCTGGGTCGGAGCCAGTATAAGTCTTTGCCCTTTGGGTCCTTTCGCTTGCACATTATACTGCCAAAAGAATCGCTCTCGTCGTGACCCACTGGTGCTGCCAGCATTGCTCTCGGTGTCACTTACATCTGATTCTAATTAAAGTTAAATTAAAACTATTAATTTCCACAATCAAAGAAGCACGAATAAATACATATTAATTACATTATTAGCATTTGTCAAAGCATATTCTGTACTCAAATCTACCTTCATCGCTTGAGTCGTGGTCGCTCAGGTCATCAGAGTCAAAGCCCTCATCCATTGACAATGAAATTTCACGCCCAGGACTCAACATATCTGTTCAATAAATCGAATTACATGCAATGTAGAATGATTTATCAACGTAGATATAACTTAAATCAGTGAGTAAAATTAGTAAATAAGTAATGCCATCAGATTTCTGTAACAGTATTTATGACATCATGGCTTTGCCAACAGACTAATCAGACAATGTTGAGTCTAATCTAAATTTCTAAGTATTGGTTCACTTTCCTTTAGTATTTAGCACCTTTCAAACTGGATTGTAAAAAAATATTTAAAAAATGTAAGTGCAGACTATGGAAGGGACACTGTTAAACCTGTACACTCGAGTTAATTTGAAAATTATAAGCAGAACCAACAAACCACAACAGAAAGACCTTTCACAAATCAAACTAGACTGATCACTTTGGTCAGTACGTTATATGACAACTGCTGCAGCGCTTTAAAAAAAAGGGGGTATTAAAAAATTGACTCGTGCAGCAATAACCAAACGGGAATAAATTGTACGCAAACAAGCGCTAAGAGTGTTGTAGAAAAATGCTCCTGAACGCTACACGAGTTCCTCTGCCGATAAATTTACGCAATCTACTTCTCGATGTACATTAAATAGAATACCCCATGAATTTTTTACGCTGTTAATAGTAACTAAATCTTAGGTGGCCAAAGGTTAATGTGTCAACCGACTTCACATAATCAGCAGAAATGAATAAAAACATTGTGTGAACAAACCTTGTGGAAGACTGTTGGTAGACCCAGCTTCAGCTAACGACCCAGTGGACAATAAATGTGGCCGTGGGTCACGTCTTTGCCAAACAGCCTCACGCCGCTGTTGCCAGCTTTCCCAGGCATTGTGCCCTTGACCAGTGGGTGCAGAAGAGGATAGACGAGGAGAAGTAGATCCAGGGGATGAGGCCAGCATAGTTGAGCGCGGAAGAGATTGACCCAAAGGGGTGCTTTCCGCCGAATCCATTGAATTTTGAAGTAATTCTCGTCTCAAAAGCAACTCGCGTAGTCCACCTGAGCTGCTACTATTATTTCCAAATAAAGCCCTAAGTTTACAATTCAGAAGTTCAAAACTCTTTGGATTAGCTATTTGATAACTAAATAGTATTACCTGGATGGCTGCGGTGCACTCGAAGTGGATGGCGTGGGAGAGATGGTTGACTGCAATTGGGTCAAGATGGTGGGCTGAAGCAGGGATTGTTCTAAAATTGTGCTCGTAGCTGGAACACTGCTGGCCGGGACAGGAAGAACTCTTATTTGTCCTACTTGAGGAAACGATGACGAGGGATGAACTTGAAAGGGAGCAAAGTCACCATCTGGATCCAATGCACCTGCTGGAGTTTGCGGGGATGGTGTAGCCTCTAAGGGATGAATTGTTTCAGCAGGCCAGTAAAGATCATCAAAATTCAAACCGTCCAAAAGAGTGTCGGCATCTGGAGCATTGAGCTCAGCTAACGTAGGTCCAAAATTATCATTCCGTTCATTTTTGAAGAGAATGTCATCATCGTCTACAGCCATTGAAAGTTTTGATAACTCGCCTTCCATCGTCAGATCATTGGAACACGCCATTTGCATATCAATGGACTCCATGTTCGGATCTAACATTATTCCATTCCAGGTAGGCTGTCCAAATCCAGAGCCAGAAATAATCCCTTGGTTTAACATCCAATGTTGAGGTTCGTTAAGTGATCTTCTGGGAATCGGCATCCCCTGAGGGCTTGAAGGTCCCATAGACAGAGGGCTGAGGGCTCCCGGGCTGCCAATCACGCCAGGGCTAGATGGGCTATTCTCACCTGACTTAGATTGTAAGTTCCGCTGATTAAAGTGAACGTGAAGTAGCTGTGACATCGTAAATTCAATTTCTTGACTCACGTGAACTTACATCCGGAGAACAATTGTTTTATAACAAAATAACTCTTGCATTAATGATTTTTGAGGTCAAGTTGTCACTGGGTTTACTCAAAAACCATATAGTTCAATGTTAGCCGATTCACTTGGAAATGTAAACAACTTCTCTCGGGACGTGCGTTATTGAAAAGGAAATAACGTCACTGTCTCTAGTTGCAGAACCTGCAATATCAAACAAAACAAACAGGTGGTTTAAATGTTCGATTCCGAAGAAATAATAACAAAGAAGATTATTGTGTAGTATCATGAAATGACGTCAGACACAAGCTGAATAACACTTTTGTATGTGGTGAATACTGACAATAACAGTCCGCCCATTTAAACACTTCCAGTTTAATCATGTGTACTCCTGCACCATTTCATATGAACTTAACTTTACTTCATAATAGTGTACTTTAACTTTTTTCAGTCTCAAAATCTGTGTGAGTTGGATCACAAACACTAAACACGATAACCAAATGCATGAAGAACTAATGAACCTATCAGCTGACGCCAATGGAATTTCCCTGCCCTTCCAGAAGGCCTAGAACCTTGTGCACAAATAATCTTAAGCAAAATAATTTCAAGCGAATCTGACCAAAAACAAAAAGGCTAGAGTGCGGACGACGACGACGACGACTACATACACCCGGGAAGACCTATAAGGCAGCAGCATGCAAGCATGCAGCTGCTCTAATAATGGCCAGGAGATTGAGTGGTTCATGCCATGTTCATTGAGTGGTGTGTAAAAAAAATACACTATCAGTGTAAAATTGCACAATACGCAGAGATCGAATTCAAATCCACACCAACTGTAATGGACACTATACTCCCTAGAGTTGAACAACATTACAACATGCCCGCGTCAATGCAAATTTTCAGTATAACTAACTTGATACGGTTGCCACCCTGCTATCCACTTGGTAGGGGTTCTCCCTATTTTTTCCACATCCATGGATATAGATAACCCAGTAGTAGCGTACAGATAAAATTGAATGCTAAAATGCAGACTGTATTCGAGTAAAAAGATCTTGTTGTTGAGGAATTCCAAACAAAAATTGTTCAACACGAGTAAATTCATACAACAACAACATCCACTCGGTTATAATCATGATCTGCATAGAATCTCTCTGTTAACTAAAGAATAATTCTATACTGACACGAATGATGTCATGTAATGATTTTCCATAAGTGCCGCATGACTCAACGCGACCAAATAAAAAAACCTGGACTTCACCATTAAAATAATTGGAGTCGCTTATCAACATATTTCATCATACCATATCCTAAACAAATAATCTATATCGCCTCCAAAGCCCTCTTATGGAATTGGTTCGTCTGATTATGAGAACTACATCAAACACTTGTAATTATTATCCACTCTGATTTACGAAATCAAAGGTCATTCGACTGTCAACTCTCGACCCACCTACCAGCTTCACCAATCAAATCGATGCATTTATGTTTTGCAAAAGCGTTGGGATTTGGACTTACTGCTGAGTGAAGTGACTTTAACTTATGGAATGTTATCTACTCGAGTTTAACGTGGGGATTGGTCTAACCAACTCAGCCATTTCCATTTCCTCACGTGCCCTGTAATAATTACAGCGTGAGTTCATCAATTTAGCTTTTTTGGCACACAAAGTTGTTTTCAAACATTTAACCATGCTCTAGCTCTACAATGACAGAGAGATTGAACTCATTCAAAGTAAAGGAAATGATAATAAAGCGCCGAACCGTTCAATACATATCATAATGTAATGTATGTAAATATAATTTTAAAGAAATTAGAGGCAGCAGAACTGGTCCTTGAGAGTTCGTGGAATGTGCAAGTAATTGAGTATGTCCATCTTGTGTTGTAGCCTACCTTATTTCAAATTTAATGATAATTTATGTACACTACTGCGGATGAAGTCCGCAAATTACCAACAAAACTTGCCCACCTTGTTCTCAATCGCACATGATGTCTGTAGCATGTCCCAATGCAAAATAGTACACGGTAATAATTCAAATGGCGAGCCCAATGAATATGGACTCCAAGTTTTTCTTTAAAGTTCAATGTAGAAAACGCCCCAACCTCCTATTGAGCGTTTGATCAGCAAAGAAGAGTGATATGCAAAATTACCAACAAACACGGATATGAATTAGGTATTTTGGCAAGAGCCTACTGCCAGTATCAAAAACTTATTTGAACTATACTCATAGCTATAGTTTTGCTCATTTGTTAATGTAAAGTAGGCATTCGCATTTGTGACAGTATAAAAATATTTTTGATTTGATGGATTATTACGATTGGCTCAACCATAATTATCTACTGATCAAGTTTCTGCTAAAGTTGATTATCACATTAATTAGTGGATAGTTTTTTGTAGTGTGTGTTTTTCCTCCTGGTTGAACAACAACCTGCGGTGTCGCTTTTATCAATACAAGAAACGTTTCAGTTAAAAAGGTTTACAGAAAATTTACTCGTCATTTCATTTGCTTGATTATTTGCATTTTAAACGAATCCTTCAGCAAATTCAGATCAAAATCATCAATAAGGACGGATAGTATAACTACATCCATCTAAGCAAAGCGCAAACTCGCTCATTGGTACAAGAGTGCTTGCCGGGAGATGAACCACAACATGTCACACAAACAATTCCTTCACAATTCAACTAACTAATGTCGAGGTTGATACGACACGACACAAATGATAACCTCGTGTGTCATTAGATTAGTCAAACAACATTGCAACCGCAAGTATTGTCACACGTAAAGGGTTCCTCAAAGGTGGAAAATTTTGAAGAACATTGCAAGCATGCAGTAACATGTCTTACAAACTCCCACGTCCATGAACTAGGTTTTACTAACAATGTATGCCTATTAGTTGGTTCCACTTGAATGCATCTCAACTTTCATTGCAAATACGTGTCGTGTGAACTATTTAAAAAATATGTATCAGAAAGACTCTCAATTTACAAAAATATGTGTTTCCAAAAACAATAATTCAAGTTGAAATTATTTTGCTTTTAATGTAGAAAGAGACAAAACTTTTGCACGACTACTTGAGCCATGCAAAACGAAGATGGTCAGCACAGGTGCCTAGTCTGCCTAGAAGTCCCAGACCTCAGTGTGTTAGAGATCTCCAAGACGAAATTGCTACTCCATGCATTAAAAACAGTCATTTCTAGGAAAAGCGGTTCCATTTGGCTACATTTATACTTGGATATAAACTCACTCCGCATAATTTTAAATGCGGAGTCATGATCTTCCATCACAATACACACAGACACCACATAAGATGAAACGATAAACAAAGTAACACGAGTAAACACTTCCCGAACCAGGAGTATACCCCGGTTTCTACTGAATGTGGTCTTACCATCGCACTCACTTTTAATACGTAATGCGGAGAACAAATGCCACGTGCCGCCCGTTTATATTAAGTCCCACAAAGAAAATTTGTACAATTCCCCCAACAAACTATAAGCCTACGATCTGTCGTCTTTCAAATGATGAGGCCGGAGAAAAATAGACTGCAATTCACCTTTCTACTCAGTATTACTTACTACCCATTAGTAGGTTTCGCAAAGGTGCTGGAGACCTGAGTACCCAAAGCTCTTATAGCACAATCATACAAATTTGTTAGAACGTATCCCGGAACCAAAGACTTACTATTATTCATAAGGTATTTTACAGAGAACAAGTTACGAAACACAAAGCGGGATGTTCTAGGAAGGATTTACATGGAATTGAGTTTGAAAGATCAAAACCGTCCGGCTCTCAAACTTCAAATGCTTTTTTCCTTCCTTCGGTTTTCAAAGGTTCTTAAATTTATACAACAACCTAGCTTCAACATGTTTCGCGTTGTACATGTTGCAATCATTTCAATCCTGGATCTATAAAGCAAACTCCCACTTGAAAAGTTTTCATTGTTATGCTGCTTTTCAGAAGGAGTTATTTGCCGTACTAAGAAAACACAAGTTTTAAACATTTTTTTCTTGCGGCAAATAAAGTACTTGTTCTCCCATTTCATAGCCATAGTTCATGCATTGTATTATTGTTTGGTAATCTTCAAGGTAGGGTAGGGTCAGAGTGGCAATGCCTTACCTTGGAAAATACATTGACGTAGGGCTAGGCCACAGGCATGTGTTTGCTAAAAAGGCAAGGAGAGTTACTCACAGAATCTCAACTCTTGGGACAGTGGGTGCCGAGCATGAGCAGGCTTCTTCGCTTGGATCTTAACTAGACGCATTAACTCCTTGCCATTCCTACGGAGATGGAATAAGTAAGCGAACAAAAAACAACTCCACGTGCGGGTGATAATACATTGTAATCAGAATATATGACGTCGTTATTGGTTGAAAAAAGGAAAACACTTTCAGGCGCCACACTCCTCAAATGACAACATTTCCCCTCGCGACAACATGATCATCACCACAACTTCAACGCACTCTTCTCAATGTATAAAGAACAAATATGACCCAACTGTATTTCTTATTCTTCGTCTATTTAAATCCTTAGTTCATTCAACAAAATAAAAATATTCCAGAAAGCTGCTCTAGTATAATTTTAAAACTGGCAACTACGTAACTAACTCTGATATATAATGTATATATATATATATTAGAAGTGCAAAACATTTTCAAACGTCCTGCATAATACCACGTCTTCGCTTAATTCAAAAATTCAAATCACCTATTTCAATCTCCAAATATATTGACGCCTAAATAGACTCACTCAAACCAGTCCTTTATTTCCCATTCTCGAGGTCACATTCCATGTAACAAACCAATCATATGTAAAATCTCCAAATCCTCTTCAGTTTTACCCAACTGAAGTGAAATGGATGCATAGCAAGCCCTTATAGCATAGCAAGTATTCCGAAACTGAACAAAAATCACATCTGGGGAAGGAAGGAAGACGAGGGAGAGCATGATAGTAAAGAGGGCGGGCCTGGGCAGAGTATGTGCAACACTTATTATCAATGAATTCTGGAAAGTTAAGCCTCACACTTTACCACTGTACCTCATTCAATAATAATAAAGTGACTCATTCATGGAATTTTCCTCCCGCCCTCCAGGACTGTACTACACGGGAAGATAGTATATCGATAAATGGAAGATGACTCCCCACTCCCTACAAACCTATACGCCATATATGTTTTAGGATACTCATCGTACCCACAAAACATTACTACTACTCCCTGGAACAGGCAACACTGGTGCAGGATGCTATTAAATAAAATTGATTAACCATTTGTAGCAAACATTAAGTGAATGGTTACTGACATTTCCAGGCGCCAAGGCATGCGGTATGTATGTCCATAAAGAAAATCCCATCGCCTGCACAAATTTTAAAAAAATCAAAAGAAAGAAAATCTGAACACAAATTTGAAATTTAAGAAAACTGTGATGTTGTCAAACAAATTAAACTTTATTATGCCCCCCCCCCCCCCATATCATGCCCCATATTTAACTAGTTGGCTCCACCACTACAAAAAGTATGACAGGATTTCTGGCAAACCGCTGATGATTAATAAGTCGAGATAGTACCGTACCCCTATTTACATTAAATATACTTGTAGTCTAACCTACACATTCCCAACATGGTAAAGTATGGAAAACCGCAAAGCAAAGCAATACAGAAAATATAACCAGACTTCAAAATCACAATGTTGATATGCCCCAGCTCCAACCTGAAATCCTCTCCTATTTCAGGACAAACAAATATGCTTTGTAAATAATTCCTGGAAAATCACGGAGATTTGAACAATAAACAAAGGAAATCTGAACCAGAAGAGAGGGACTCTCAATTCTTCCTGTCCACCCACCCACACTATTCATAATAATCCATACCCACTCGACTTAAGAGAAGACTCGAACTTTCTTACAACATTAGACACAACCGCGTCGAGAAGGAGGCAAATTATTTAAGTAAATTAAATTTAATTCTGGAAAACCTGGAGAATTTATTTTGAGCTCGACGACGTCAACAAATAACAAAAACAAATGGAGAAGCAAACATGCTTGATAAATAAATACATATGGATCCATCCTTATTTTGCACATAACCATACAACCCACTCACTATATTTTGCAAAGGGGGAAGAGGAGGAGGAGGTGCTTGCCAAATAAACAAACCCCACTCCACCACCACACCAGAGTAGAACGAGTTGAAAGTAAGGAGGTAAATAACAAAATGTGCACACGTCCACGTCACATATGAAGAGGGAAGGAGTAGGCAGGATAGAAGCTGCTTTTTGCAAAAGCTGACCTTGAGCGTGGAGGGAACTGAATGGCTAAATAACCTTGGGCAGCTGGAAATGCACGGAAATGAAGTAAACAAATCAACCATGAGATTGCCGCCATTCTCATGAAACAAAATACTGTATAAAACTATGCTGACGCTTAAAGGTGATGTAGAAAAGGGGGTTGAGAGGAGGAATTGTGTTATTATGCAACACAAAGTAATCACAATTAACCCGAATCCTCTACATGCTCGCGTTTTTACCATTTATCGCTTTGTAATACTACGGGTTTGCCCTCACTCTCTAGAAATAACAAGGGCAGAAGGACACTCGCCACTCCGTAACCTCTCACGTACTCTTTCCCTGATCCAATCCAATCCTAATCCAAAGATATGTGGAAATCTTATATTACAGTATAAAGTAATATAATAAGTTATATTCTTGAAATTAAAAGTCCACATTGCATCCATGTATTAAAATCTATTGTCCATGAAGTGTAGGAAAACCAAAAACGCATTATTTCAACTGGCTCATACTTGAATTGAGCATGTTTTCTAAATCCAATTCATTATCAAGGTCAAGTAAAAAAGCAAGAACCCACAATGAATTGGCGAAACTCAGGTTGACGCGGCGGCGGCGGAAGGAAGGAAGAGTAAAAACAAGATCATACGATGCCATAGTCAGGCCCCTCTCATTCACTCCTTCCTATACCACAATGTGTACAAAACAAGTGACTCACAATTTTTTGGCAACAACAGCACATGAGCTCCATGCGGATTGGTTTAGATAAATACGTACGTACGTGGCAACATTCTTGAGTACAGGAATATTCGATGAGGCCAATGACGAAGAACGGATACAACAAGAGGAATCAAAACAAGACTCCGCAATCAAAAACAAAGCGTCACCTTCCACGTAATGGAAATCAACATTGAATGTACATACGAAATTGTTACATAAAATAACATTGCAAAAAGTAATTTTCCACTGTGTGATTTCCACTCTGTGTAAGATGCTAGGAATTAAAATCATTTTCAGGATTATTTAAAATAGAAATACTCCGCTGCCAAATAAAAATACAAGATAACCTTTAAAGATAATAAAACATGCACATTGCCCATCATTCAAGAATTCAATCCCTCACGTGCTTTGTTCCGCTTAGGATTGAAATGTTGAAATTTACTTTATTTCTCTTGCGCAAATCCTTATAGGTTTCCCTATAGCGATAAAATAATTTTGAATAATGATTCTTCTCTTCAAGGAGAATTCAGATCACAATCGAAGGAAAATCCGACTTAAATCATTCTTGTGAACTTGACTTTCAAATTATGGTCAGCTTCAAATTGTTGCGGTATTATTCTAGAAAGCAATTTTCTCATGCATTATACATTTTTCCGAGCTCAGCTTTGCCAAAAAAACGCCACAAAGCCCCTGCTCTGCTACGCGGAATCTTCTGACCTCTAGATTCGATCAGAAATTATTCAATTCATTGTTTTAAAAGCTTCGACAAACGATTCACTTCGATGTGCGGGTGAATCGGCAGAGTGTGATTGCCTGATCATTAGTAAACAAAAAAGCAACTCGGAAAAATCCTTAGCCTCAAGAAGATCAAGATTATCGGGTCAAAGGACGTGAACAGAAATTCTGTTTGAGATAAAATTAAAGCAAATCAATTCTTGACGTCAGTTCGTCCCACGCATTGGTTGCCTAGAGCCAATATAAATGCAGATATATATATTTCTAAAAATGGAATCGTTTCCCGATCAAGTTTTCTTAACGACAACAAACTCTTCGACCGCAAGACTTGATGCAACGAACAACTTACAACTAAAAATCGATTAAAAGGACAACCTCAGTTGCAAGCATAAACTTCGTGGAAATGACATGGATTGGGCTCCCTATTCAACTTCCAATTATTCTTCCAATAGGAAATGAAAATTGCCATTTTTGTAGGGGCGAGAAGAAGAAAAAATGAAGCCGCTAAAAATCTGTCGGATTGCATACACTTCAAAAGTATGCAAGCTTTCTATGAGAAGTCACAAGTTAAAAAAAGCGGGGGTATCTACTCTTATGACCTTCGACCTGCACCCTGCACCACGCACAGTCATCAAATGAAAGGACTTCCTCGTTCGCTAAATTGCAAGATGAGCACATTTCTTGTTGCATGTGATAGGATTCCATATATTTATCTGAAGTGTTCTAAAATATAGTTGAGATGTGTAAAATGTATTACTGGGTGCTACTTCAACAACTGGACAACGAACTGAAACTATTAAAACCGAAAAACAAATATTGCAATCTAAAAACGAAAAACACTCTTTAGAGAATCAAAATTCAATATATAAAATCCCCAAAGTAGTCGCACTACTCTCAGGCATATCTCAAAATCATTAGCAGAAATATACTGCAAGTAGACGGAAATAAGACACTCTTGCCACAAATCCACTGTAATTTTTAGTGGTGTAGCACAAAAGCAACCGATCCAAACCCAACCATCTATCAATAGGTTTTTGGCTTGTTTCGAGTTAACCATGAGCGGAGGACGTCGAAGGTGAATGGGGCCATTGATTCCTAAATATTTAATTTGACAGTTAACCTATGCAGCTTGCGTGCCACAATGGTCAAGGGAAAGTTAAACAACACACGATGCATCCCATACTTAGCTTTCCCTACAACTTACACCAATGAATGCCAAATAAGTATAACTTGGAAACTCCTTCCATCCAACTAGTAGATTGGCATAGTTTTGTCACACTTCCGAATTTGTAAACAAGTGAAAATTCTATAGTTAAAATGATTTCTCCGCAGTTAAACCACTCACCATGAATCCAAGCTGTCAGCTCTCAGCATACAAATTTTCTCCCTCGTAGTTCTACACAAATCCACCAAGGGGAACCATCAGGTTGATTTAATTTCCTTTGTGACATGTTTGACGTGTAATTAGCTTCTAAATCAAATCCAAGCTCTACAAAATGACTCATTAAATTGGAATCTACAATGCACTTCCTAGCGGAGGGCAAATAGGACAACTAATAGATTTCTATTTCACTTGAAATTGCAGCTGGCAGTTGGATTTTGGAACTTTCCAATAGCAATTGAAACTTATGCAAACTAATTAATGTCACATGGTGCTTACAGAGCCGGAAACCACATCTATGAACCCTACATTAGTCTTCAGTTCAAGCTTTCCGCACATTGAAATTGTCAAGTTAATTAAAATCAAACCACCTGGAGTTTTCCGGTTAGAAATGAAACAGACATTTGGACACATTATTTTCCCATTCGCGAACTCCAGAGAAATCCTGGTACACAATTAACTCGACTCGCTGCTTAGGTTACACATCTGCCACGAGAGAGATCCTGGAAAACCTTGGGAAAGAGAAAGTCGTTGTCCGGGTTTTTCATCTAGCCCACGACTCTTTACTCAGCTCTAACTGTCGGAAGCGCCACGTACATAAAATCCCTTCTGTTTTACATTGCATATGGCAACCTTTCCAACGACTCAATCCCATTCGACATTCAACTATAGAACCGCAAAACTCCGGAATAAAGTGGTGTCCTTGGTTTCTCCTTCTCTCCCTCCCATGTTATTTAGTAGAAAATTTGCAAGCAGGGTTAATGATTCTGTATGTCTTAATGAAAATTTGTTTTAATTTTTGTGTAAGTAATGATGATCTCGGGTAATGTTCGGTAAGGTCTCTGACACTGTATTTCTGTTTCATTAATTTGAAATGAAAATTCATTCTAAGCTTTCTTTGAAACACAAAAATTCCTTGAACAAATGATCTAAAGGAATTTTTGTTAGTTGTAATATAAAACATGCCAGGCATACCAAATTAGATCCAACAAAATCCAGAACGGAGAAAATTGGTAGCTAAACACGGACCAAGATGCTCAGAAGAGAGTAGGAGAGAGAGTAGGTTCTTACTGTGGAAGAAAACAGGAGATCCGCAGGTAGTCAAAATGAAGCGACACAAGATTACATAAAAAATAAGGTCAACAACGCGTATTATTTTTCAAAATAGCCGCCAAAAAAGCCGTACTCAAATAAGCATTGTGAACATGTGCATGTGGGCATTTCTATTCCTAAACTAAATTGCTGGAAGTAAATGTTATATTTAACTTTCCCTAGCGTACAAAGTATATTAAGATGCAATTCATTCCTTTCCTAGCCTCCGCTTTTAGTATACATTACTTGTATCGTATCCCCGAATTGCTGCCTAAGACAGCACTGATCAGACCATTAAAATGGAAGTTCGACAACACTTTCCAGGCTAAAATACAATGATAAAGTTGTTGTTTTCTACTCCTGGTGGTGTTTTGTGCTACGCTTTATCATTATAAAATCATCAGTCAAGTAAACAACATTGAGCGTCATTGCTAAATTAATAGTCATTATTTTTAGTACAAACATGAGTGGCTAAAGCCAATGCCATGCATAAAACGAAAAGTCAGCCAGGGAAAGTGTGGGTATCTTTGAGTAGTAGTAAAATAGTTGACATTGGCCACTTCATTTGCATATAATCAGTATATGATTGTGTTGGTTGCTCAATTTAAATAATCTAATTTCCAGAGAATATTTTGTTGACGACAAAAAGCATTTCTTCTGGATTGTAGTGTAGTCCAGTGTAGATGAGGCAATGCTAATGCTGAGCAATAAACAAGCAGATGCTAACTAATTTCTAGCTATACTAGCTAAAGCCAAAACTAACACAATTAATTATACTCATATCGCCATATCTGTCAGAATAGGCGGGATTTAAATTGAGCTGTCGCATTAAGGGTGTCAGTTTACAGAAACATGGCAAACCATCATCGTCCCACTCCCACAAAAATTAATACATTTGCCAGAGGCAGATGGATGAGCCCAAATATCTATTACGGATATTAGATATCAAATACAGAAACAAATGGAAAACGAAAGTCAAGTCATGTTTTGAATTGAAATCTACAAATATCGTAACTAAAGTGGTGTTCCAAAAAACATCTGTTTTAAAATAGAAAAACTCAAAACCAACCCAAATTTGGTTTAAAGGTTCAACTGATTTCAAAAACAAATATGGTTAGCTTTTCCAATGCCTTTCTTGCACCTTATTTATCGTACAGTGCACAGACTGCTTAAGAGTTAAGACATCTAAGCCAACTTTTACACACTAGTAATTTATTTTCATATTGGGCTTGCGCGGCGCGGCAGGTAAGTAAAAGTATTAAAAAATATTCCTTGAACCGATTTGGAATAAGCAAGCCTGCTCTTTGCATTTTCTCAGCCGCACTACTGTAATGGTGTAATGTAACCGAGTTGAGCTGATAAAATTTGAATTCTATTCTCTTTGGCTTGGCACTATGGCCTCAACAGCATGCAAGTGATTTTATCGTGTTCAAAACACAAGTATGCCTCAATCTGCGGTTTTCTATTCTTTGATGTGAATATTCTGTCAGAGAAGGAATCCTCCTCTCACACAGTGAATGCATAAATTTTCTTAGCCCAGGCGCCAAATCCATACCTTAGGAATTGGTAATTCTGGAATCGTCCAATATCTCCTAAACTAAACAACTTTCCGTATTTGCAAGAGTTGAATATGAATGCAAGACCAAAGTCCAAATAAAGCCTGATGTTCAACCCTATCAGGTATCTTTTTCTCAATATCTCTAGAACATGACCTTTCGATTCCTTGCAAACTTTCTTTTCACTATGATTGACTGTGCAAATATCTGCATGCATGTGCAACCTACTTTATTCCCGCACAAATATAATACACAATTATATCTTCAATCTAACTGATTTTTCCTAAAACTAGCCACTTCTATTCAATTTTGGAAATTGTTAGTACAAATAGATATTTTTTAGCAAACCACGACATAATATTTTTTGATCAGTAGAGGAGTAAATGATTAGCCATGAGTTAATAAATGCAGCACGTACGTACGTATAAACTCAACCACACTCCTCCTCGTTAAATCATTCATGCTCATCCACAAAGCATGTGTGCTTTTGGATTGTTACCTTTCCTGGACGGAAGGTTCTCCAGAACCTTGTCCATCAAAACAGAAGCACAAGGTCAAATATTCCAAACTAATCAATTCCTCTCCACCCTTTTGCCTTGTGTGCTTGTTCCACGCTCAGCACACTCCACCACCGCCGTGTGTTGCCTTCTATTTTTCTAGTCAGTCAAGATCATAAAATCCCATCTTCACTTGTGTTCCTTGTGGTAATTTCCACATTTATAACTGGAAACACCACCATCCAAGCACACGAACGAGCACAAATAAAGTTTTAAAAAACGTTCCCACACACACACGTGGATGGCCAATCCAAAACTTTCCTTAATATGAACTATAAAATTAAAATTAAAATCAAGAGAATATACTCACCAGTGCCTGTGTTTTGTGAGTGGATCGGATGATGGATCCTAGACACTTGTTGAAAAGTTAACACTGTGCACTGAAAAAATACTATTAGTTGAAGTAAAAGGTTCGGTTGTGTTATGTTTACGTTTTTGAATGAGATACTCGTCGGAGTAGATGGTGTTCGTCCTCGGTTGACTTTCAGAATGGGATGGATTTGGTGTATCTTGTGAGTAGTGGAGTGAGTGAGGGCTGCAGTCCCGTGACGTCCTCCCTCCCCAACCCAAGTCATAGTCATAAGCACAAGGGATACACACGCAAAAAACCTACTGGATCTATCCAAAATTTTCCAAACCCTCTGGCTCTAGAATTCATGACCGAATGTCCCACCATCTACTGCCTCATTTCCTACATTTTCCATCTACTTCAAGCTTTACGTAATAAAAATACAAGAACGTTGTTGGGTTGTTGTTGTTGACGTTGAAGACGCTGATTCGTTTTGGTGCCAGTTTTAACTCAAATTGAAAAGAACAAGGTGTATGGAACATAAGATGGCAATTTTGTATAACTTAGATTTAGATAAGATTTAACTCACAGTTATTTAATTGAACTAAGGATTATTTTTTAAATTCAAATAAAAAAACATGGAATACCTTAGCTTTGAAATCGGACACTCATTACAATTTACATGGCCAGTTTTCCAGCGCAGCGTAGCGTTAGTGCTCTGCTATTCTGTTGGTGTAATTCCCTTTGTCTTTTTAAAAAAAATTAATAGTCATTATATAATTGAAAGTTAATTAAGGATTGGGGTGGGGATAGCCATTGTTCGCTGTTGGCTCTTGGTTGTATTGCATCATCGCATCGCATCCGACACTTTTTATTAACCGCATTAGTTTAATATACCAAATTAATATCTGAAAATAATATGCACCGAATTCAGTACAGATCGCAGAAACAAAAACAAAACGTGGTCAATTCCATTAGGTTGAGCAATCGAAAGCTGAGCAGAATATGTTTCAAATTTTTTGAAGTATTTCATGAAATGACATCATGACACATCTAATATAGTTCTGTAAAACACTTTTTGGTGTTGTTTTGTTGCTTTTTGTTGGTGAGGTCCGGTCGTCCGTGCGTACTCCGATAAGAGAGAAATGAGAAAGAGATGGTTATCCTTGGAATATAGTCGCGGGGATTACAAACATTTGACTTTATTCCGATTCAAACTTGCTCTGGCTTTTTGCATTTTCTAGCTTTTAAAATGAACATTATCAAGTATTAATTATCCAAAATCAACATAACAGTTTTATAAAACATATACAGCTTTTAATTGGAGATCACCTGGCTTATAGTTACAACTCAGGTGAGTGTCTTACATTGATGGCTGAACGTGAAGTCCTCATTTTTTTTAAGTATATTTATTTCATAACAAAATTTGAGCAATATATTATAAAAGTACATATTGAGAAGCTCACCAAAGTTTGCGTTGAGTTTGGTACGCGAGTGGAGTCTACAAGTTAATTAACCTAGAATTTAATTAGTTACCTGATGCCATGGGCAAGGCACACACTTTGGTGCCAGTTAACTCTCACACCTTGATGCCATCCAGATAAAATTTAGTTGAAAAACCAAAGCGAAACAAGTAGGTTTACATTTTTTGTCTTGCTTTTCAGGTTCAGGATGCTGGGGATACTGAACAAGCTGACAAGGACACTGAAATAGGATAGCAATAGCAACTTTGGCTTTAGCGATTTCTAGTAATAAATATTGATAAGCAATGGAGAAAATTATGAAAACACTGGAGTCCTTGAAGCTCCCCTTACTTAATACTTCTGATGCCAATATCCCTGGATCAATTGCGTCTGCAGTTTCTGCCGCCGGAGATCCTGTCAAGACCAAGTACTGGCCAATAAATTAAAATTAAACTTCATATCACAAATTAACTTAGTTGGATTACGTTTAATTTTGTAATTTCAAATGTTATTTATCAAAACAGGAAAAATGAACGTATTAGCCATTGCGTGGCTGTCACAGATGCTGTTTGCACATCAAGTGTGCAGGCTTTGCAAGATTTTCCCAAGGTAAGGTATTGTAAACATTTGATTTATCGAATATATTAGCCCTCTGGTAAACACTTAAATGTTTTGAGCAGAGCCAGCAAATAATTATTTTGTACGCTTTTAAGCGTTAAAAACATTTTTTCTTTTGAGAAACTCGAGTGGTTGAAATACACATTTTTGTTATTTCTTGGTTTGACTACTATTACAAGTTATGTACTTTACTTAGATTACGAATTAGTTTTGCGTGTTTATTTTAAGTAGATTTTGATGCAACCCAAATATTCTATCTAGCTTCTTGAAAACGTGACGGAGGTTTTATTTCAACTTTGCAATGACATGGATTCAGATATTCGGCTTGTTGCGGCTGATTGCCTAAACCGATTAATTCGGGTAATATTCTCCTTTTTGAATTTATATCGAGAAATGCCAATGATTTGAATGTTTGTAATTAGACGCTAAAGGACCAATTGCAGCATCGTTTTCAAACTGAAATATATAAAGAAATTAAGAAAAATCAGAACCCAAGATCACTACGGGTTGCTGTTGGATTATTTGCGCACCTTAGTTCAATGATTAGGTTAGTGATGGAGCGTCCAGTACAGCGATTTTAATTAAACTAATCGATTAACTTTTATTTACTTCAACCGCTCAGGCCACAGAAGTGCCGTGCTTTCATTCTCAACATGCTTCCATGTTTTAGTCAAATCTCGAAAAGGACGGAAGAGATGTTGTATGAAAGTTTGACAGATCCTTTCTTGGAAATATTTAAAAGTCTGGGGCTATTTATCAATGACAATGAAGTAAAGGTGTGTCACATATATTTGTTTTGTAATCCATTCCTTTGTCACTTATATTTCGTTTTTACCTTAGATTTTGTGCAAAGACTTCAAGAGGAATTTAGAATCTAACTCAGCTGCTGTGAGACGATCGTCTGCTCTGATTTTGGTGTACATATGCCAATATTCAAGGAAACCGATTGTATTTCTTCCTAAACTCTTACTGGAGACTATTGGTATGTTTATGTTTATGGCGTGATACAATAATGGTTGCTCTCTCTTTGTAAATACATGATAAATGTAATCCTTAGAACTGCTATTGCCAAATTTGATGGAAAAGAGCGTCGCCATTATCCTTGGAAGCCTTATTTGTGTTCGGCATTGTATTCCAGCTCTGTATGACGTACTGAAATCTGGCGCCAATGTAGAACATGACAGTGTTTTGAAGAGTTTGATTCAAGTAAGCACTAGGAAAAAAATCATCAGGGCTTACTTTCATATTATTTTTAAACTACAGGTGTACGAAATTTGCCTCATCTTGTGCAATCATGATGATCACAATGTGATTACTACAAGTTTAGAAACCTTGCAACAGTTATTTACTTCTCCTATTGAAGAGCTAGTTCAAAAATTTGTCTCGCCTTCTGGACTTCAGAATAGCTTAGATGCTGAGAAATGGATGTCACGAATGATTCAGTCACAGTTGAGTTCAAGTGAGATCCACAAATGTCATGGTAAACTTTACAAGAAATTGCAGCTCTAGCTAAGAATTCTTGTCTACTTAAATAGGTCAAACTAGCCTGAACTTTTCGGATGACCAAACTAATTTACTTCTGGAAGGTGAGAGTGAATGGCCAAAGTTTCGGGGTACAATTTCTTCCAGTACAAGTGAACCCAAAGAAGATTTCGATATTGACGAATCTATTTCAAGCAGTCGCCGGAATTCAGATATTTTTCTAATGGCTAGTACAAGCGGTGAGTTCAGTTTAACTGACAATTTCTGGACTCCGTGTTACCGGGTACTTAATATTTAACCTGGAAGAATTGGGACAACTTAGTAAATGTCTTGTTGTTTTGCAGAGCCGGAAGACAATTGCAGTAATGATTTGGTTCACCAGTCCTCGGATGACGACCAGATTCAAAAGTCGGACAAAACATTAACGGAGGAGAGATTTCCTGAATTGCAAATAGGCTCTCTGTACGAGAAAAACATTCCACTTTATTATTGTGCCCGTTTTCTGGCTTACAACTTTCTTTTAGCTGGTGAGCTAACATGTTATTATATTCACATATTAGTGAAATTAAGCTTGCCAGAAATTATTCTAGGTCCACAGCTATCTTGCTTTATTTACAAACTTATTTCCAAATATTTGTAGATTTAAATATTTGCTGGTTTGTTGAGTTTGGAGGACTTCTGTTTAAAAATGAGTAGAATTATTAGGCATGCAATTACATTGCCATTTTGTCTAACCGTTAACATCCTATTTTGCTATCCACAGGTCGTAAGGGGTTTCAAAAACACGATAGTGAAATCCGCGTTAGTGTAAAGATCTTAGCACTAAGCTGTTTGGCTCAAGTGGTGGATATGTGCCCAGAAATATTTCATTTGCCATTATCTCCTTCTGCAAGGGAAGAATCGGAAGAACAACAAACTGTTCAAGATGTGTGCTTGTACGCTTCCCACAACGATCCACTAATCCGAGGGTATGTCTACAGCCTGGTAGGAACCGTGATAAAGGCAGTGCTTCAATTCCAGCACGGTACTTTCAAGGGCTATCCGATTGGCGGGAACGAGCTGGTATCCATTTTGAAGCAGGTAAAATATTTGTGTAAGCGAACAAGTAACAAGTTTTTTTTACCCACCATTGTGTTACCTTAGGGTCTGAGGGATTCTTCCAATATTGGGATCAAGTATGCTTTGTCTGGGGTCAGAAACTGCTTAGTGCCTTTATGGAGAAGCCAAGACGGCGGTCAGGCCGCAGAAGATATTTTTTTATTGCTGTTGGCCAATGCTGTGAACCCTTACTGGTTAATTAAGGTGAGGGTTAACTATTGTTTATGTGTCTAAGTACTTGTATCTACAACCTACTGAGTATGTGTACACTCTTAGGTCGATCTTGTCGATTTGCTTGCCTCGATTGCATGGGATGCTACTCCAAATAAGAAAAGCTATCAAGTCCAAGCGAGAAACTTGCTGATTGACTTTGCAGCTGAAGAGGATGGTAGAGTCCGGTCATCCGCTGTTGCTGGACTGATCAAGTTTGTTAAACGAACTTTTTGCGAGACAATTGCTGTTGTTTAACATTTTACAAATTATCCAGGCTTATAACAATGTGCGCTGATGGTGAAGTGTGGAGACTAAGCAAACGCGACATTTTCTGTGATAGATGTGCTATTGCCGAGAAGTACGACACTCCTTGTAGGCTTTGTGACTCAGCTCAGCCACATATATCGAGTTTTCTGGCTCTCACATTAAATGAATTGATTCCACTCGCCTTTGAGCTGGATAATAAGTATGCTGTGGTAAGTTCTGAAATTAATTAATATAAGCTTTAGATAAGTAATTGCTTCCATAAGGATTACCAGAAGTTTACACATCTTTACAGAAAAGAATTTATTTATTTATTTTTGATATGAACAAGGCTGGACGTTTTTCCGCACTTGCCTCCTTGAGTGAATCATTTAGTCCAAAGGTCTTTCCATTTGCTTGGAACTGTGGAATTGCACCAAATGGAAGTGTACCTCTGCTGCTTGCCTTCTGTGCAGAATTGCTGTACAGCTCACCAGTTGTCACAGACATCTCTATTCATAATTCTGTTTTGACATTAACCTGTAACCTTTTTTTGGGTATGGTTGAATTTGAGAAAAGGAAAGAAAGTCCACATATAGATAACACTGCTAATACCGTGTTTCATCATATGGGAGCCAGTGTATGTAACAAATGGATTTTAACAAATTTTAAGATAAATCTTTGAAAGTGTGATGTACGAAGGTTGCTTCGTATGGAACGCAACTCGTGTCACAATCACTAACCATCATGAAGCTGTATCAAACAACAACGGAGAGTGCCAGCAGTGGCAGTAGTCTCAAGCGGCAATCAAATTCTCCCATGGTTTCTCCTGTTCGAAAATTTGGTGTAAAGGTTGATTCTGAGAAGAAGTCTACAGGTAGATTGTTTTGAACAACTATTTTGAAAATGGTCTTATCCTGTCATGTTTTTCTAGAGAGTGAATCAGAGAAATCTGCAAAGAGTCAGCATTTTAACCCAGGAGTGCCTAGCTGTGCAACACATTTCAAAAAAATTGGCGAATCCCTGCAACAATCTTGGAGGATATATAGATCTAATCTTGACAAAAGTATTAGTTTAAAATTCAAGTCACTTCTAATCACGGCGTTAAAAACTCTCGGTGAAGTTTGTTTATGTCTTCGGTCTGACTACGAGGGTTTACCAGATCTGATAGAAGAAGTTCTTGGCTTAACAACTTCGGTTTTTTATATTTGTCCAACACAAACATTGAAATGCATTCGAAAAGTAATTTATTTTCAATTGTTTTAGTGCGTAGTATGATATGATGTCTCATTAATTTACAAATATATTAACGATTTTAGGTGCTAAGATGTTTGTTTTCACTTCGATCAGAGAGTTCAGAAGAGCACGACGCTTTGTCTTACACAAGTTCCAGGGATCCGTTAGATAGACTGCAATACTTTTCGGACAATTATCATGCCAGGCAAGTGCAAGTTTACTTAAAACCCGACTTTACACTGGTGGCACTGGGTAATCAAGAATGATTTTATAGGCAACCTGTTGTTAATTATTGCTGTGCTTTGTCCTTAACAGATTATTGAAAGCTAATCAAAACGTTCCAATGAAAACTCCTTCCGAGAAATCATCGCTAGGAAATTATATTCGTCAGTTTGAACCAATTGTTATTACTGCGCTCAAGGTAAATCAAGTTGTACAAGTATTCGTATTATCCAATAGCATGCCTTTTTTCATTTTTCCTGCAGGTGTACACAACCAGTAGTAACGTAGAGATACAAGCTGAAGTGCTCGCCCTTCTGAGTGAGTTGATTAAGGGACACGTAAATTACGCATTGGTGGATTCGAGCCAAATATTTCTTGGGTTTCTAATAAAACAAATTGGATACTTGGAGGAAGGGTACATAAGGTAAAGGTAGTAGCCTCATTTTGATTAAACCGTTTTTATTTTCTATTCACCATTTCCGTGTAGAAGTCCAGCCGGTATCATTCAGAGAATGTTTGAGTTCTTAGCTCTGCTATCTCACGAGCAACATCACTCTAAGAAATTTATTGACGTTCCCAAGTTGCTTCGCTTATGTGATGGTCTAGTTGCATCCGGACAAAATCCAATTACTCATTGTATGTTGTATCCTGAATTTAACGCAATTTGCTGTATTATTTTATTCACTGCCGCTATTCTAATTAGGTATTCCCGCATTGCGGCCTGTTGTACTGGATCTCTTCGTCAATCGTGCGTCTTCTACGACAAGTGATTCTGAAAGACGTGAAGTTGAAATGCAGCGAGAGGTTCTATTTCAGATTTTGATTAAAGAATCAACAATTGCCCAGGTTAGTATACAGTTGTACCTTACGTTTGGAGCCAATGTAACTCTTATTTTCCTCAGTGTCTCCCAATTCTTCTCGTTCTCGTGCAAAGTCGGAGGGCAACAAATGACTCTAAGTGGAAAGAAGAATCCTCAGCTATTTCAAATCACCTATTACACGCCCTTGAAAGCGGAGATCTCGTCATACATAACCGAAATCAATTTCAAGCGCTAATTGCTTTATTGTACTCTTTGAGTAATGAATCTCTACCATCTCCAGACACGTTGATAGCTTTGCTCGAACATACAACTAAAATGAAGGTAATTTTCATTTGATATTACTAACAATGCTAACAATAAAAGATATTTATTTAACTCTCTTACTTTCTAGACTGAAGGCATCAACAATTTTTTAAAATGGGCGGTAGTGGCCAATACGTTTTGGTTGGTTCTTGACAAGTCGCTAAGCTTTAACGAGGGAACTGATTTGTCTGCAATGTGAGTTTATACGTGTATTTAATAGTCGCACGAGATTGCGGGTAACGATTAACTTAATCTAATATTTCTATTTATTTCTAGACTGATTGTTGAGTTACTTCTGAAGTTTGTGACAGATTTTGATTCACTAATTATTCGCTCTACGTCATCTCAGGCAAGCTTCTGTGGAGAACTTATATTTATATTTGTTCGCAGTTTAACTTCACTGCTGCGTAAAGGTAGGGCATATTCATTTCGATACATATTTTTGTTTTTAAGGTAATTATAGAGATTGAGAATTAAATTTAAAATTGGGGATTATTTGGCAGGAATCGCCGAGCAAACTTTGACGGAGTTGATTGCTGCTGAACATCAAATAGATATGATCCGAATTGCTCGGTTAGTCGTAAAACTCAGCGTTTTTCACCCACCGCTACGAACCTGCTTTACTGAATTTTTAATCTCCGTCCATTATCCATTTGAGGAAGTCTGGAACCAAAGCATGGAATGTTGGCTACCGAATGCTGTTAAAGCTCACTTTATTGCTCCATTTGTTGCCTCTGTGGTAAGCGAATTGGTAATGTAAACATGAACACCGAAACATGCGTTAATATATGCTGAACTAAAACTAGTTAATGGTTTTTAAAGATTAAGAATCACACACTGAGAACAGAAACATGGCTAGTAGAGAACTACGCGGAAGAAATTGTCCTTCAGCCAGTTTCTTCAGAGTTTTCCCGGTTTCTGGAACGCCTTTCTCAGTCATCAAGATGTCATCTCATGCAAAAACTAATTGACCTGTCAAATAGTGGTTTTGAGGTAGGGTTATATATCATCTTTTTTCAACACGGGAGTCTTACATTTTGCTTATTTCAGACTGCAGTTGTGACAAATATCATAGCAATTCTACAAGTAATTCACGGGGAATTCTTATGTGAAACGAGTCTGTTGTGCATTGGAATTATAAACAATTTCACGGAAGAATCGTTTGCGACGTTTGAAGTCAGCCAATTTGCTTGTTTTATATTTGCACAGCTAATAGCACAGAAGCCATCATTTCCCGACAGTGATATACAACTCATTGAGGATTTTACAAGGAATTCCTCAAATTGTATACGGTTCGTTTCAATCAAAGTGTTTTTACTTTCATTTCGTTTGCCAAGCTAATCTTAATCTTATTCATAGCTTAATTCTGTCTGCTCACAGCGTTTCTAGTTTAATTATAAGCATATTATAATTTTAGTTATCCGAGGCTAATTTCATACATGAAGAGGTACTTGAGAAATGATGCACAACTTGCTGCTCAGACTACAGAATGGAAAGGCTTGGGCGAGATCCCTGTTTTATCCTGGTTTGTTAGAACTAACAATGGCTCGTGGTACACGTGTTTATGTTGCATTCTTTGTTTTAACAGGTGCTGCGCCGAAATCAACCCGGCGGAAGGTCCTGCTCTTGCTAAAATATTATCTGGCTTTAACTACTCTGTGATATTAAAGATTTTAAACCAGTCTCTGTTCAATAATTCTATATTAAAGTATGTATTTGAACACATCCACAACATGTTCCTGGTGGTAAGACATATGCAAGAACGTTAATTATTGAATTATTGACTAAGCAGCTATTAAGCATTGACTTGAATATTTTGTGTAGGGAACATTATCAAACGATGATTTGCTCAGTTTATTGACGACGGAGAAACGCTCTGAGCTGACGGAGATGTGTCCGTTGGGTGTTGCTGCGTTTGAATTCATTCTGGAAACATTGGATAGCTGGGAATTAAGTGTCAGCGATGAATTTCTGGTAAGCTAGATGAATTCTTTGAATTGAGAACCATACTTTGAAAGTACGTTGATTTACGATTTTAGAATTCGCAAAGTCCTGATTTTGACGAAGCGGTCTTGATGGTAGACTTTGCGACAAAGTTGCCGTCAATGTGGGCGGCTCTGGTTGAAATTTTATGCTTGAAGAAATCTGTGATAGATAATGGATCCCTCCCGGAGAGGGTTCTGCCAAATAATTTTATTCCGACAAGTATTTTCACATTCTCTTTCCAGGTAAGGTTATTTTCCGAATCTTACCATTTTTAAATCTATAAATTTAAAAAAAAATGACGTGTTTAGTACATGAGGGCAAGCCTGAAGCTAAACAATGATAAATTAGCAGAAGACATTCCACTCCATGTTTTAAACGGATTTCTAAAATTTGCGGCCACTGCAATATGTGATTCGAGTTTCTTGCATTTTTTTGATGTACGAGTTCATCCACTCCAAATGTTTTCTTGTATTTTGTCCTGTGGCGCTATTCTCCGCACGATTGTGCAGAAGTTTAATATCAATTTTGTCTGCAGTCAAGCAGGTTTGTTTGATCTCAACATTTAGTAGTAATTTCTTATGAACGATATTCCCAATATTTCACGTCTGTAGACGAAGTGTGGTCGAGTATGAATGAGAACTGTGTCCAAGTTTTGCGGGAATTTCATTACATGATTGAGTTTGTCTATCAAACGGAGCAAGGCAGATTTTCAATAGAAACTGAATTCTATCGGTTATTCAGGTACATTATTCTGGTATATGACTTCACAGATTCCTCTTATCCATTATACATTTTCCGTGTGAATTTCAGAGATGTTTTGGCCGGACTTGCACGATGTGAGCTTGTCAACGGATGGCTATTAGTTTCACATTTGGGATGGAAGCCTCAATCAATATCAAAGTCACAGATATTTCCTCCCATTGAACATATTCCATTAGAAATTTTACAAAATGAGAAAGATTTATTGCTTAAATATATATTCAAGTAAGCAAAACTAGCGGGATCCATTATATTTGCTGATCAGCTGAACCAATGCCCACTTTTAATTTGTTTGTAGGTTGAATTTCATGGGGGTGGCAAGCAAAATTCAGTTTGAAGAGAACTGGATGACATTTCTTTCAGTAATTAACTCCTATGGCGATGAGAACTTCCAGCTTCATGTGCGTTAGATGGTTTTTTAAACTTTAGCTTCCACTGTCACAGTAATCGTTTTTTATAATTTTGCATATTTGGTTTGCAGGTTATAAGTGTTGGGTTAAGAGCGTTGACAATGATGCTACATGAGTCTGTCAAGCTAAAATATGTCCCGGATACATCTGCAAGAAAAACGTGAGGGTAATAATTGTTGCTCATTGTTGGGAAATTCTAACTGCGTTTTGTGTTTGAACAGAGTGAAGGGGATTGCTCAAATTGAGTTGGCGCTGAAGGACCTAGATCCTGAGCTCAGCTTCAAGTTTGAACTCCCAATGCTGTAATCATATTTTCCAATAATGCTGTTATAAACTACAAATACTTCAATTGGAATCTGATTTGAATGGTTTTTTTACAGACTTTCGAAGTGTACAAAAAGCCTTCAGAACAAGTTTAAAACAGACATTAACTCTTGCATGCGCTTCTTGATTGACCTGTTCTCACAGTGGCTTCAAAACACTGAGGTAAGCAAACTAGAGCCAATAACAAATTTCAGGATGTACAGTCTGCGTTTTAACCTACAGATAAAAATGCCATTGTTTTTGATGAGTGAAGTCATTGAAAGTATAGTCAACATTTCGGAATACTTCGAGGATACCGGAAACTACATTTGGATGAACGAGATGCTGACAGAAATTTATAAAAGCTTGGAAAAGGAGGATGAAGTTCTTTGGCCACACTTAATTTATGGCATCTTCTACTCTGCATCAAAGATGTCCTTGGTTCGAATTTCAATTAAATTTTTAATAGAGCTTAGGCTATTTAATTTATTATGTATTTTTGTTTAGGAGCCCGACTACATTGGATTTTTGGTGCAAACGCTGGAGGCTGGCTTAACATCTCCTTCAATTAATGTGTCAAACGCTGTGCTCAAAGGGACACTATCCTTCCTTCAAAGCAATCCAGACTGTCAGCCAATTCTAAATGTGATATCTGCATTTGTTCTCCAAAACTCTCAACTGTCCGAAACGTACGGTTACATATTATTATTTTGAGAACGTGCATTCATACATAGTTTTATTTCAGAATAAACGTCCCAGAGAGTCGAAGTCATTCCATTTGGAAGCTGCTTCTGTTTATATGGCTGTATGGGCCATCCGACTTGTTCAGTGGAACAGCATTCGAGGAAGAGGCTTTGGGAAATATTCTTACTGTTCTGAATTTCTTGAACAAAGTTTATGTATCAGTCCGACTATTGGTTTTTAATGTGAGTATAGAGTTGACAGATGTACACTAATGCTAGATTAAGTACGTACGTGCTAAGCGAATTTTTCATTTTCATAGAGCCTTAAAATCAGAGTTGAAATGGGTGGTTTGAAACCAGAAGCAAAAAAGAAAATTACAAAAGTTGCATTAGAGTCTCTTCGGACACCAAATCGGGCAATATTTCTTGAAAGCGTGAAGCTGTTCTTGACAATATTATATTGTGGTATGAACCGTTGAAGCTCTCTGCTGAATGTGAGTTTTTAAAGCAACTGATGTTAATTCTAGATTTCTCTGAGTTCTACCAAGTGGATGATCCTGAGCCGGAAGTTTTAATGCAGATGGCGGAAAGATCAGAAGTTCTGTTTCAAATGCAAGTCTCCATACAGTTACAAATTATTGGAGGAATACACAAATGCTTAATACTTTGAATATTCATTTTAAAGGTTGAAGTCGCCTCAAAACTTTAATCGTCAAGTCGTGTCTCGTGTGCTGCCTTTAATTGTAACCGATTTCTTGCCACCGTCGGAAATATTAAACAGAGTGATTGCTGAGTTTATTTCACCACACCAGACGTCACCAGAATTGCTTTCACCCACAGTTGCTCAAGTAACTTTTGAAAGATTAATGATTAATTCTGTTTCATAACGTCAATTTTGTGCAGGTGTTTGAAAAGGCCAGGCGCAGGCATAAGGAAGCAGCCCTGGTACGAGAGTGGATTTTGTCAAGTTTACCAAGTTTCGTGGCTAACGCAGATATCTCCAGAGGGATATGGTCCTTAACAATTTTTTTTATCGGCGTATCAAAAAACCCACAAGTTCTGAATCTCTTACCATTTGCTCAACTGAGGAGACATTCATCACAGACGGAGAAGCTGTTTGTGCACTCTGCGCTGGACTTTTATTCCACGGTATGCTTAATTTAATTTTGCATTTAAGGAACACTTTGGACTCCTACAGATAAGATATTATTTTGATACATTTTTAGCTGGATTCAAATGAGAAAGCTGCTGTGCGGAAACTTCTCAGCAAAAATGCTCAGCTTGGTGAGAAAAATCCGTACGCAATTTTTTATGATCTCATCAGTGATCCCAGTGGAGCAGTTGCAAATGCAAATTAGACTACAAAACTAAAAACATTGGAAATTTGTAAAATATTTAAAATTCTAAGCTGAAAACCAATGTACTATGCTACTTTGAGAATATAATTATGTGCAGGCTTTAACTATAGCGATTTGGTTTGTGGGTTTTAGGCAGGAATTGTTTATTTTATGATATTTTTTATGAGTAACATATTATCAGCAAAGAATCATTAGATGTTAGGTTGTAGAAAACAACCGGTAACTCGCCTCCGTGTTTCCTGAAGTTAACGGATTGGCTGAGCTGTGATCCGTTATTCAATAATTTTTATAATAGTTTTTATGAATAGTATATTATCAATGAATAATTATTAGGTTATAGAACTCTAAGCAATCGGTAATCCGCCGCCGTGTTTCCTGAAGTAAACGGATTGTCTTAGCTGTGATCCGTTAATCAATAACATTTCGAGTAAATTAAAGCAAATAACTCTGAATGTAAATACATTGATATTTTAATTTTTTGATTGAAATGTATCAGGTAGTTTGAAGAGGTACTCAAATTGGACACGCATATAACATAATTACATACATATAGTGATAGATGGTGTGCGTAAACAACAAAATTTTGGCGAGTTAGGTAGGACCATACACTTTGAAAGATTTTGTGATAATATAAGTAGTAATGTTTACACTCACATAACTTAAATGTGCGAGATTTGTGGACTGAAATCCGTTGATTACTGCATATCAAGAAGGTTGAGAAGGCGAGAATTGCCAGCGAGGGAATCCACATGCGAATAGCAGTGTACGAAATTGAAGTGCGTTTGTAGATATACCTTAGAAGGAAAGCTTGGAGAAAATAGAATTATAACGTCAAAACACGATTTAGAAATAGTAAAGGTATTCCGATAGATTGGAGTAGTAGTGGAGATATTAATATACGTTAATAATTTAAGTTTGACGAAGGAATGCACTAGGTCGTCTTTGCTCTGTCTTTGATTTCAAAGTGGAACCCCCACTGCTCTCATCACCCTAAGCATTAACCATGGTCGGAGTGATGGCTTGAGTGATAGCATAGTTAGATTCTATTCTCGTTAGCGCTGTTTGTCGCACTTTCTCCACAACTTCAGCAGTGCGATGAGTTATACCGAATATATCCTCATGGTATCGATTATCATCCTAAAATGAAAAAATCAAACAGTTTCAATTCGGCATTACCTACCTCATTAAAATTCTTAATTAATTAAAATTATAATTCTAAAATTCAATAAAACTCACTCTCAAGGAAAACATGAAACTCTCAACTTCGGAGTCATTCATGTGACCTTTTTCCTGTATGATTCCTTTCAATGTGTGAAATACATCCTCAGCCATAGTACAATCTCCACACACGTACAAGTGACCACCTTCTTCTAACACTTGACGGGCAATATTTTCTCCCTCTCGGAGTAGCAAGTCTTGCACATATGTCTATAATTTCAACCCCGAACTTCTTATCAGCAGCAAAAAACAATTTTAAATGTTGAAATTGTGTACCCACCTTTTTAACTGTGGGCTCCCTTGACAAAGCCAGAAAAATATCTCCGAGAATTCCAGAGCGTTTTAATTCTTCTAATTCTGAGCGGTACAGAATCATTTCCTTTGTTTGACAACCGAAAAATAATGTCATTCTCCCCACTTTGCTCCTTCCGACTGGATCAATTGGAATGACGGCTTTCCTTTGTTGCCAGAATCCTCGGAACGGGGCAATGCCTGAACCTAAGCATAGATTTTCCTATAGTTCCTATCTACAAACATCTAAATTTAGAAAGTGTAACACTACCTGGGCCGACCATAACAATTGGGCGCCCAAGATCAGCCGGCATACGGAAGGATGGCGCTCTGCATAAAATAACGTATAAAATAACAATCAAATCCATTTCAATCATATATTCGCTCACAGTCGGTTTGGTTTTTCCACTATATCCTTACGTTCTAACAAAGCAGGGTACCGATGTTCCAGGTTTGATATCATACAAATAATTTGAACAAACTCCGTAGTGCAGTGGGCCCTCCCCTCCTCTACTGTTAAAGCTCACGACTGCAACTGTCAAATGTAGTTCGTCTGGGTAAACCATTGGTGTGGATGAAACGCTGTAAAATCTAGGTTGCAACACTGGTAACAAATAACTTAAAATTGACGCGTCTGGTTTTGCTGTTGGAAACATGTCAAGGACAGTTGCTAGGTCAGGCCAATGCCAACTTCTCCAGTGCTCGTATTCGTCAGGGTCCTAAATTAAAAGTCATGATGTGTGAACGGCCACATTTTAATTTCAGGTAAACTCAGCCATGCCACCATGCGTGCGTATTAAGCGGAAGATCATTAAATATCTTGAAAGTGTAATTTTGTTTTCTGCTGTGTAAGTGAACCGGGAGGGAATTAATTAAATTTATGAGAAGGATCCCACATACATGAGCCAATCGATGAAGAGTTTCCTTTTCGTCTAGATTTTCCGTACATCGTTCAAGGTAGACTAGAACATCAGGTCGAAGTGGAGTTGTGATGTCTAAGTAACGCGTTAACAATTGTCTCAAGCTGACGCATGGTAGTCTTGCATGAGAACTCCAATTTTTCTGAACCCCTGGAAATATTATGTTGAAACCCGGTTATTACAAGAAAAGTTTTTATCGTCTTGTTCAAAGCAACGTGTAGGTTTTTCTTAGGTCGACAGCAAAAAGGAAATATCTCGTTTAAGTATTAAATTAAAGTACCCAACGGTGTGTGCTTCTCTTCCATGAGTTCCAATTGCATAGGTGTATCAAAATCCTCTGGAACGTTGACTAGTCGTCCTAGAATTGCATCTACAATTTCCACTCGATTGTTAGCCATGACCCCAACATGATCACCCGCATGATACGGAAGACTCAAACCATCTGTCTTCTTTAGCGCAACGTTGATTGTCACGCGACTACATGAAAAGAAATTAATGTATTCCTTCGAGAAAGTCCCGGCTTGAGCTATGCTTACCTTGCTCCCTTCTGTTGCAGCTCCGTTTTCTCTTTATGAGTGTACAGAGCAACTTTTCTATTATGGAGCTTTGAGAGAGCTGTATATTGGGAAATTAAATAGGAGACATGAATTAGTGAAAGAATTCAGGGATGATTTTGAAGTTTGGAATTGAGGAATGTCATCAGTAATCAACCCTGATTCATCCCCTTAGCCGCTAGTCTCATATCGAAAGGTCTATGTCATTTCTTGGCATTCTTCTAAAGAGTCGTGTGGCTCAAATAATTACGTTATGGAGGGGGCACACGAATAAGAGGACAAGGTTGTGCGTGCGTGCAAGCCTTTATTTCATTACCCACCTTGAACTTCCGGATCACTCTTTGCACGAGGAGCGAAGCGAACAAATTCTGCCGAAATCGTGGCTGCCGTCAAAGGAGAAGAATATTCTATCTGTTCCACGTCCAGACAGAAGGACTCACAAGCAATCTGCCGAAAACCAAAAAAGAACAAAATGCAGGCTTTATCAATGGGCTACACAAGTCACCCACTCCACACTCCGTCAACCCGCCATTTTTCTGCAAGGCAACTTCCCCAAGTAACTTAATATAATTAGATTATGGCCCATGGTTTGAGTTTATTACATCAGAGGAACGCATTTAGTTTCATCTTCTAACATTATGTTCTTCACAACCAGAGGAACTTTCACTGTTTTTTTCCCCGGAGTTAGAAAGGAAATACTTTAGAATAAATACCTTGAATACATCTGCAGCCCAAGTGCGGAAAGCTATGTCTTGACCTGCAAGCTCATCTCCACAAGTTAATTTCATTAAACGTTCCCCGCCCAATTCTCCCAGAAGATTGTCCACGTAGCGTCCGAAAGCAGAGAATGTGGGGTAGGCAGTGGAACCCAAGCCAAATACAGCGTATCTGAATTACATAATTAGTAGCCCTTGGACATCCAGCAGTTATAATGAACCTAATGAATATAATGAATTACGTGAGATTTCTTAGTGGACCTGAGGAGTCATCAGACATGATGTCTGAACCACGCAGGGAATCACTTCGATCAAATTTACGTTCAGCGGACATGGCTGCGTCTGTTTGACTGTTCATTTTAATGAAGGATTTCGAACTCGCCATGCTATCGATGGATTTTACAATAAATTGAAGTGATTATCGACTTTAACGCATTCCATTGTTATTCAGCCATGTACTTACTTGTTTCCGTATTCATCTCCAGTTGTGAATGCCTGATTCATTTTAATGGAAAACAAATTGTTGGCAAAAGTCTGGATGAAATAGTTAAATACATACATAATTCAATATAAATGTTGTTGCTGTATATATACAGGTGAATTAAAATTCACTGCATTCGGTTTACCTGTCCATTTTCCGGAGGATCCCCGTTCCCAAATGTAGACGTGACAACAAGAATGAGGGTTTCATGCTCAATGTTGACAATATCATACTCATCCATTCGACAAACCTGTAAATCCGGGCATAGTATAACAGTTAATGTCAAATATAATTCGTGTAGCAATCAAAATATGATCATAAATGAAATCAGTAATTGCCTGGGCATTGAATCCATGCCCAAATATTTCTCCAAGTTTTTTAGCAAATAATTCGGACTTCCCAGTCTCCGTTGCATACAGAATGGTTGCTTTAATTCGTTTGGACAGGGCTTTCCCGAATAGTTTAGACGTAAATTTTACAGCTTTGGCAACTTCTTTGAAATGAAATTTTCTTCGTGGAACTTTAGCCAGTCCATCCACTGCATCTTTCTTCCAAACATGAGTCTTCCAAGCAGATTCCATGTACTCATAACTTGGTTTGAGATGATACACGGCCATTTCTTGATGGAAAACCGGAGTGGCTGACCCTGACATAGGTGGTACAATCCAAACCCAATCCGCTGGACACCCACCACGAGCTTTTAATTCATTCTCATAATGTTTCATGAATGACTCAGCTGCTGTATGATGATCAACTATAGTTACCCCAGCCCTCTGAACCATAGGAATTATCATCAATTAAGAAATTAAAACAAAAGTCAATCTTAGGCTCTCGTCCCACATTACCTGATAACTATGTAAAACTGCCAAGTTAAGCTCGACCATTGCTTTGTCCTTCCAAAGCGTAGTGGGATTCCTCGTGTCTAGTCCCATTCTTGTTGCCACCTCCTGAACGCCATCATGGCACAAGGGAAGCAAACAAGATTGCATTTGTTAAGGAAAGGCTTGGGTTGGTCATTAATCTTGCTTAAAACTCAATAAATCGAAGTGTCCAGATTTAAGTGAACCATAATCTGGAATCTGTAGTACTGTGCTGTGTACCGCGTCAGGGTGCCTTTGGCTTCGCATTTTCATACTTACAAACGGAAAAGGACCAGGAAGATAGTGCAAATCGAAACGAGTTTCTCTCGACTGTAAATATTAGCCTTAATTTGTGTGCAAGGGTATCCCTTGACCCAATTACGTAAAGCCCAGTTTTTGTCTAAACGTGGCAACTATAAGCTTATTATTTTAAGGATTTTTATTTTGTCATCTATTGCAGGCTTTTAATGTTTGGGTTCAAATCTCATATTTTCTTTCTAAGTTAGATATTCTGCGGGGATCAGTCTGGATTTGCGTACCTCATATACGTTGTAGCGATGAACGTCACCCAAATCTCTGCACCCGATTTCAGTACTCATGTACCATCCGTTGAACGGACAAGCCGTAAATTCAAGTCCTCCACAATCAAATAGCATTCCAGACACGGCTGGGACAGCAAACCATTTCAGACCCAATTCCTCAAACCAGTCGAACCTACATGATTAAAATTAATTGATAATAACAACGGCAAACAAATTATTTTAGAGAGCCCCAAACCAATCGTCTAATTACATAAAATGAATAGATTTACTCACTCTGGATGAGTAAGTTGGACTTGAAGGATCAAATCTTTTGGGATTTCATAGTACTCAGGGTCATTGCCACCGGCAGACAAAACCAAGGGCAACACATCAAATCTTGTCTTCACTGCTGGTGCCTTCCATCCTAGTTTGATGCAAACCTACCAATTATTGAAAAAATTCAAGGTTGAGCAATGCACATTTGTGTGTAATAAGCTCTGTGTGATTCTTTTTGAAAAGAATTTGTTCCTAATTCTACAAAATTAGATCAATCCCCCCTTGCGTGAACCAGTTCTTTAGAATTCAAAATAACCTAATTTGCAGGATTGCAGACCACATCGTTTCCTTGCCCATAGCAAATAGAATACGAACATCATACATTTGTCTGACTCCTCCGCAAGAACCTACTTTAGGTTTGAAATGAAGACTGGGATTTTGCCCTTATTCTCTGCATGAAGTAATTATGTCGCAATGTATTTAGTTCCCACGAATGCATGGCTACGTAAGGGGAGCTCCGAAGCATTTCAGGAAACTATGTAATAATGGGCGAAGGGCTGCTGCGGGTGGACCAGACGGACTCGGGAAGCTGAGCTTTTTCTATTTGCTTGATTGAAAGTGGAATTGCTTGGCATGAAAGATGGTCATCACGTTTCCCTCACTTTCAATGGAATCACGCAGGTTCCTCTTTCACTCCAGTCTACTCAACAAGTCCAAATGAGGAAAAGTGTGATTTACTTCTTAAATTTTACTTTTGCGTGTTTGTTTAAGAAACATCACTGATTCCTACGGCAGGGGAAGGAGGCGGCACGGCACGGGAGCTCCAGTTTGCAGAATTATCCCCTAGTTTTGATTACGTTAGGATTTAAGGACAAGCAGATGACGTACGTACCTCTGTAAATTCGGCGTTGATTGAATCACCCATAATTGTTCCATCTGGTTTTCGATAGCCAGCATACGTGAGAAGTTGATGATTCCAGACTCGGTAGTCTGTTTTTGCGTCTGTTCGATGTGGGAAAACGGTGATTGCAGATCTGTCAATCGAGTTGAAAAATAGTATGACAATTTGTATATGTAAAACACATTTGTGAAAAGAAGCATTATGTCATTTTAAAAAAAAAATGGATAATTTTTAATTTGAATGGGATACAGAATTGTCCCCAAACTCCGAAGCGAACACTCATCATAATCTGCACGCATTTTGAAGGATATTATCCACAGGAGAGCAATTCCCCAGAACTACGATACATTGCATTGCCCGAGTGGGATGCGTGTTTTCAAATGCATACTAGTATTTTCGCACACATCATTTTAATGTTACGCAAGAGTCTACAAAACTATGAAAAAAATAGCTGTTTCACTAAAGGGCAAAATGCTCTTTTTTCAAATCAAAAGATGATAGGAACGACTTTCCTTTGTTTTGTGTCTCGTATCGGCTAAGTGGTACTTCAACTCTTGTAAAAATAACGTAAAAATCACTTGATTTTGCTCATTTGAAAATACGGTCCCAGAATGATGGTTCAGTAGGGAGACAAAGACGAACTTAAGGGCTATCAGGTAGGCACGGTAAAAATGTTGTGGCGTAAAATCTGTCTCATGGCAGTTGCTCAAATAGTAGTAATACATATGAGGTACTTGTTTTGAGGAAGACCACTCAACCCTTCCAAAATTTTTTGAAAGAATAGACACATTTTATGGTAATATCGTAGAAGGTAGACGTAATGCAATACTGTGATGCGTTATGTTATATAGTATAACAAAATTTGGAGCGGCGGTCTATACTTAAACCTTAAAAGCAGCCTTAATGAAGTATGTAAAATCAAATCAGTCTACAGAAGAGGAAACGTTGAGGACCGAATTGAGTCCAGGAAAACCGACGGTTTATTTTGTTGAGAAGATAAGAGAAAGGGACTTGCCTAATATTCCCTTTGTTGGTTGCATACTTGATATGCTTACAAATGGATTCAAACATGCCAGTTGGTGTTGTCACACTTCGGGCGTCGAAAACCTGTACAAATCAATATTACAACAAGAGGAGACACGGAATGCATTCAGAGAGACCCAATGCAATTTCATCTTGCATCAATATTTAAAATATTTAGGGAAATACCCACCATAGGGTGAAAACTGTCTCAATATTTTAAAAAAAATCATTTTGTGTAGTACAACTAGAGCCGTGCTTGACTTACTTGCAATTTTGCCCATTGAATCCGTCCAATGCAACGAACAGAATTTCTCCAAGCTAATTTTGCTCCATAGACTAGCTCCGTTTCGGACAATTCATAGGATCCCGTCACATCCAATTCCTTAATAACTTGTTCCCACCTTTGGTTATGAGAGGTCGAATTGAATCTGTTGTGGTCAATACAAACACAAAATACCCAATCATTTTTACGTTTTGTGTGATGACAACAAAGTATTCGTCTGCTCTTCAAAAAGTGACAAAGCTAAACCAACAATCCCGGGAATCCACGACTTTAATAAACTTACAAGTTTATCCTACGCCACGCACTTCCAGTGTGGTTGCGAGGGTGAACGAGAACCTAGGGGTACTCAAACATTGGGAAAGTACGCGTAAATTTGTCCCTGTCGTCAAAATATCTCCACGAAGAGCAATTTAAAATTTGACGTGGCGTTAAATCGAAAATGTAGAAAAACAGAAGTACATCTCGAAACTTGGTAAAGTTTTCTCCTCTCCACTTTCCACTTTTCCCTCTATTTTTATGTGCAACTGACCAAGTCATCCCTCCTCTTTAGTACGTATACAAAGTACATGTAATGTCTGCGTTGTCGGGAGCATTTCCACTTGTCCGACAAGAGGATCTTGGTAATAATAAAAATATTCCCAACCACTTCTATTGAGGAATTGGTCAAACTCCTCGTTCCTTTTTAAAGAACTCAATTCAAGATTACTTAACCGTAGTATACAATCTAAGGGAAAAGCATAAATGGATCTCGTCGCCCTCTGCATTAAACGCATTTTGCCATATTTCCAATCTAAAAGTTAATGCTTCGGGCGTTGCTAATTTAGGATATTCAAACTTTTTAATTAATTGTAAATATGGAATTGGTAATTCTTAGCCCATGTGAGTGGGGTGGTGATTTCTTTGTAAATAGCATCCAGATGTGAGTCCTCGCTCATCATTTGGGGAACAGCAAAGCACTTTTCACCCTTCCTCGTCTTTAGGAGCTAAGGAAAATGGGGAAAGTGGGAGAAAGTGTTTCTCCTGGAAATTAGTTTGTGCCTAGACGTGTATCCCGGGAACCCGTTGACGTCCCTACCCCGTCCAACCTCACAAAGGAAAGGAAGAGTTTCATTTAATGGACAGGACACAAGTCAATGTCAACCTTTTGATTGAAGTGTAGTATTGGTCGAAGAAGTCTTTAGCCAGTCTCTTGACTTCTTCCACAGGTCGTGGTGTTCCACTCGGTCTCGGCGTTGTGAACGAAGACACGCTTCCCAAACAAAGTTGTTCCGTACATTTCGTGTTCTGAAATTGGCAAACCAGAAAATTGCATTGCAGTCGTCAGTTCTACTCCCATATTACCATTCACATACAAACAAAATTGGATGGAATAAGTAGAGCAAATAAGCGTAAACTTAGTAGAGTGGGTTGAATAGGGGAGTCAAATACATTACAGGGCATGTTTGCGTACTTTCAAACATAATTTTAGATGCGTATTTTGTGAGCGCGTCAAATAGTCATTTTTCAATATTTTAAAAATGAATTTGAAATGGAGTTTGAAATTCCTAGACTTTTGACGTCATTGCGACAATGCAAATGTTACCGAGCATCTGTTTAGAATATTTTTTTTTTGCAAGAACTGTCAAAATATGACGTCTGATAAGTTGCTTTTATATCCCGTAATATTTCAGCACACGCTCAACATTATAAATTTTGATTCCAGGCGCTCCCTGTAGCCCCCCACCTGACCTGACCACAAAATGACCTGGTTTTTAACCACACAGTTCAACACCTGAACTACACACCGAATACAATTGAATTTCTATCACTTTATGTACACATATTATATGCTATGGCGCCAATCCAGTGCTACTTTCTCCGCACCGCAATTTCTTTTGATAGCACAGGATCCAGAGCCGCCGTTCTGGCATTCAGGGAAAATATTTTTTCACACTACCCCATTACCCAGCATAAATTTCCCTACTTCAATTTAACATTTCAAAGGTCCACGCGTGTTCTGTAATCATTTATTCTATGAGCAGCCCATCAAAATCATTCAGCTCTTCATTGTATTTCAATGTACGCAACGGTTGGGTCGGGAGTCAAAGTATAAATGAGTTTACGTTCAATTTTTCTTTTTTTTTTGCTTCCTTAAAATATTCCTCTTTGGAAGGAAAACATAAAATGTTAAACATCGATTTTTGCCTTTAGATATTATCTCAGCCAGGAATGTTGTCCATCCTCGGCACGACCTTCCGTTTTTAAGACAGGTAAGTAGTTGGACAAATTAGTTTGTATGATTAATATAATCTTACGACGACTTAATCCCTGCGATCAATTTATTGGCGCGCCTCAAGTTATGTGCATTGACTCATCACAGCGTTTGTTGACCTGTCCAGGTATGCCTTCCTGGGAACAAAGCCAACAATTGGAAGGTCTCAAACAGCGGCCTTGAATTACATGACTTTCTGGTTACTTTCAAAATTTAAAGTTGCCTACCCTTCCATTTCATCCCTATTTTGCCAATTTCCTTTACCAGATGTTTGAGAAGAGCCGTAGGATTACCCTTGACTAAGCAGTTTTGCATGTAATAACATGGAAAAGTGTGACTATTCGGAGTTTCACCCAAACGTATAATTATCCAAGTCAAATCCTTCAAAAGCAATCAAAACAAACGGCTTGCAATTTTCAACAAAAAACGTTCCTTTGTTGCAAACCAGATTTGACTCCCATTCCTCGCCTTGACTCAAGGCCGGATGGAATTTTGAAGATAAAAAGACGTTTTCCAAGTCCCACGTGCACGCAACGCACGTAGTCAGTCACTACGCAATTCCTAATAATTATTTTGACTCACCAGGAATCCCCATGTGGTCCCAAAAATTTATTTGCAAATGGATACATTTCTGCGAATCATCATCACCTGGCAATTGCTTACATTATGCACCCGCGTTTAAGACCAGATCATGCACAAACGGCACGGCATTGACTCCAACACACTACAGCTAATGAAATACAAGGGATCCTTTCTTCTGTGAAGTTGGCTGGTGTAAATTACGTATTTGCCCTTCCAAAAAACAGGATATAACTGACTGGAATCAAAAACAAACATCTCCTCTCCTTATTTCCCACCAAAAAAAAAAGAAATTGGAATGTAAACAATCCAAACTCATCAAAACCCAGGACCAGCTGTGAAGGAACAATACCCAAGGTCGTAAATACAAGATCCAAGGCGCATGTTTGCATTCATTACGACTTAAACAATTTTGGAAAATACATTCTTGTTATGCAATGAAATTTAAGACTGGGATTTATTTATGTATGTCCGTCTTACTTTTCATTCATGAGCCGAATTTCAGAATTAAACTTGAAATTCAGAAATCGTTCGTACTCAACTTTGATGAAGTCGTGTCCATGTAATATATGTACAATAATTCCATTATGTGAATATGCTCCAATGTTTTGTAGACCAGGTGTGCCAGGTCAAAAGGTGAAAAAATAATCCTTCAATCATGAAACACCCATTGAAGTTGATGAAGTTGGTCCAAGCAATTTTTCATCTTTGCCATAATGCAAATGCTGACTGACTGAGTGCTAACGGGCAGCACTCATCACATGGAATTGCAGGCGGAGGATGTACTTGTTGAAGTGGAAAATGCACTTGAGTTTCGGTAAATGTACACACAATGCAAGGCAAACGCATGGATATTACATACACATGGGTAGTTGAAGTTGTTGAATTCACTTTGCTTCCTGAATTTGATTAAGTAATCACAGGGATCATAAATGTGAGTGAGAGGTGTATGTTCAGAATAATTGTTTCATTGCTCTTTGGCCAATCAATAAGTACATGCACAAACACACCCCTTAAAACAGTATGAACCGCAGCCCAACCCGCAACGCACTTATGGGCCCCAGTATGCAAATAACCAATTCACAGTTTCCATTCCAAGCCCACCAGGCTAGGGTCTTGGCCTTGGCTTCCTCACCTGCAGCAAAACTCACTTAAGAGACTTTTGAGATAGAAGTGATTTGGATGTGGGGAGGAAGGGATTGGTCTGGGGGGCGGCCCATTAAAACATACCACTTCGGGGTAGCCGGGTTTTAAGCAAATTAGTTTAGGAATTGATGACAATGGAGGCGGGTAAGTTATGAGTCGTAATAAGCTGTAGTTCAAATACAATTTAATTAGGAGAAACACAAACCATGAGGGGAACAATGCATTATTTCTTAAGAACAGCACATACAATGCTTATTAGATTTCAACAAGCTTGGATACTGGATGAAGGTGAAATGGAAAATACATAAAAATTGTACAATTCTTTTTGAAAATCTGTTAAATTGTAATATTATCAATTATTTCCATTTGTTACCGTCTTTACTATCTAATTTGCACAAAAGACTTACAAAAATGCTAAAACTGCATAAATTTGAGACACATTCCTATTAAATACCTATTATCCACTCAAACACTCAAAATGACATGTGCCCATTCCTAACCCAGTTTTTCCTCATCGTATGATTTGATTTCGTCATTATGACTTGTGAGGTCAATAGAAAATTCCCAATACTTCTAATCTGCGCTCGACCTTCCAAAATTAGTCAAAATAATGGAAATATCTTGTACAATAATAATGGTCGGTATGTGACAATGACGGAAAAGGAAGTGTTTCAGTCCACTGATACCCTAATTGTTAAAACAATCCCAGGACTCAGATAATTTTTAGACGGTTCCATCACCACATCTACTACAACACATTTTATCTGTCCGTCCAATGATAAGCCTGAACAATACACGAGAACATATTGCTAATCTGCAAACAATGGGACTGAGAATGGAACAGGTAGTTGTTATTTACATCAGCCGGCAGCCACGCCTCAATTCAACTTCTTATCTTCACTGCATTTGCATAAGCAAATACTACAACGTATTTAGGAAATTACAAGGTGGTAATTTAAGGTCTTCAAACGCCTGGGTATGTACATGCACGGCCCGCCAGGAGTGAGGATGCCTGAACTTCTCGACTTTATTTAGAATCCTCTCAACGTGCAAAAAAAAATTAAACCGCTAAATTCCTCCTGCACTGTAAAAAATTCGCGAGGAAGACCCATGCAAATGAAAACTGCTTACTTACACTCCACTCCCCGCACACCGTGGAGGATGGATGGACCAAAATTCATTCCGTTATTATCACCTTTAGCTAATTGGAATTCGCACAGCCTTTCATTGGGAAACGGTACGTTCGGGCGCCGTACGGCGGTTAAAGATGACCGTCGAATTGTTCCTATGTATTTTAATAGGCCAGTTACGAGTTAAGGATGGACATGGGATACTCACGACTTTACGAAGCCTCCTTCACACGACACGACAATGCACGAAGTGTCAAATGCATCCCTTACATAACAAGCCTTTTTTCTACCACAATTGAGATCTTCATTTTTTGCAATTTTGCTAAACTGGGATCAAGCGGGTTTTTGGACCTGAGACCCACATTACAGAGCATTTTAAGTCAACTTACAAAATAAGGATTGTAAATTACGCCGAATTACATGCTTTTTATGGTTAAATAGGAAGCCATCATGTAGTGTATTAGAGAATGGAGATAAAAATAAGGAGGTCCTTCTTTGCGGGCGCAAATATTTAGCACCCCAAGTTACTGGTGACATTTATTGCGGTGGCGCGAGGCTCTTGTCCTTTCTAAAGTGCAAAATGAGTGTGAAGGGTGGGAGGGCCTAAGAAAATTAATGTGACAACTTTATGAAAAGAATGTGAACTGCGGACAATGTAGGAATGCATTAAGTAAATGGAATTTATTAAGAGAGAACCTTAAGTTTCTTCCTTCAGCTGAGCTCATATTCCAAACTATTGCAGTAGCTGTGGATCAAGTTGACTTTTAAGTTAGGAAGTCAACAAATAAATTTGATTAACCAAAACAAAAGGATGGAATTTATTGAGGGATTCTCTTTGAATTTTTAAAGAGGAAGGAGGGGGAGGGAGGCACTTTCTTTTTCTTTTGCAAATATGGATGGGGCCAGGCGAAGCATTCCAAGGGAAGTGCATTACTCCACTTAAAAGCTTCCTGGAACGAAATCCGACTCACTTTTGGAATCTGCCGGGATTGAGACAAATGGTAATGTAAAATGGGCCACAAGAATCCAAGGACCGGAATGCGTTACGACAATGAAGTAATGTTGAATGAGAGGTAGTTCAAATCGTTAGAAATATTTTTATTTAAGTGGTTGGGACGGAAGTAGTTCCCTGAATTAAATTTCATCTCCAATAATTTCCTAGTCAAGCCTCCGTCTCAGCTCGGAGGATCATCTTACAATGGCAGTTCCGGAATTAAGTGCCAAGGCTTGGGTTTTGAGTAGTTCTTTAGTGTGAGCAAGTTTAGCCATTACCCGGGTTTCATTGCCACTCAAAAATGATAAAGATCTACGTTACATTTTTGGCATTGCAGTAATACCTATGACTTCTACAGCAGTTTTATTTGTAAAACTTCTAAAGATTTCTTTTGAATTTATTTTTAACTTATTAAAAATGTAATTACAGTTCCAATAATTGAAGGGAAACAACAAGCAAGTGGCCTGACAATGTTATGCATGAAAATACCGAACAAGGATTCAATGGAGAAAACATGCTGTAAACTTGATTATTTTCCGCATTGAACTTATGACCTCAAGATTACATCATCCTTTTCCAATTTCCTACATTTTCCCTTAAAAAAGTATTCACAAAATCTTCCTTGCTCACCTTCACTCCACTGACTTTCCCCCCAAAAAACTTTCCTTGACTCCTCAAATCTAGAAGTAAGCAGCACTTCCCTCAGAAAGCGAATCTTTAAATTATGTGCATATATAACAAATTATTAATGTCCTGGAAGGGGGGAACTTGGAAGGGATTCTTTGTCCAATATTTTCCCGAGTGCTCTTCAGAAGATTTTTTTTCTTCTTTTTGTCCACCCGTGTCCCTTCGTGGATCCTTGCCCCCATGGGATTTAAACTTAATAAACTGGAATAATCCACCTAGTTTAAGGCACGGAAGACGAACCTCGTCTTCAGAACAAAATTCAAAGCGCCAAATCCATTTCGAAAGTGACAAAGTCTCCTCCAAGGAAAAAATTGAAAAACTCAATCTGTCCTTTTTGGAAGAAAAAAAATGCATCAAGTTAGCTTCAGTTTCTGGAATTTTACTGTACGTTTTTAACAATAACAATAAAAACTATTGTAGATTCTGGAGGTTGAATCCTGTAAGCATTGACAAGTCAGAAAACTGGATTAAGGGGAGTAAAGTAGGGACGTATCCGGAAGGAAAGGAATGGTAAGGTGGAAAAATGCAGCTGGGAATTCATGCAGACAAAAGAGTTTGTGAGCTGAAAGGATTGATTCTTTCTTCCTTACAATGTAAATTCAATCCCTTCAATCTTCCACAAGGTTTGGGAGGAAATCAACAACCGTTTCCATTTCACCCACTAAAAGCAATGAAAGGATTCAACTTCAATTTCTAGCATTGTCAAAGGTATTATTTCATACATCTTTTTCCATTGAAACATTGTAAGTTAAGCAAACAAGCAAATTAAGTGGCGCCCGCATGAAAATCAAGATTTTTTTCTTCAAATTCCCTTAAAAATTACTATCAAATACAAACGAACGACTCAATATCCCAGGAGTACATATGGATTTTGAGCAAATAATCTATTCAATATATCATGTCAGTCACATCCACATCCACTCAAATTAAGCTGAACGGATATGAGAACCTTCCAACTGCAACTGTCCAAATAACTTGCAAATGACAACAATAAATATGTATTCTGTTTTGTTGGGAACTCCTCTGAGTGTGATGAGTCAAAGAACTTTGGATGAAAAGCACTTCATGCTAATTAATGAACTTCATCAAAGTCCTTACCATGACCTTCTCGAAATTCTTTACCTCAGCCAGATCTGGCGAGGATCCCCATCTTCAAGAATTGGTTAAGTTTCATTTTTCTAAATTAATTGCTGGCAGTCACGCAAGGATTTTGACAGATTGAGAAGGTAGGGTTAAATGAACCTCATGCAATTTTACATAGAAGGAAGGGGGGAAATGTAACATGAGCCTATGTATGTTGTCCATAAGACAACTGCAGAGGGTGACGTGAGTGGAATCGGTTAGCTCAGAAACAAAAGGAGTGCCTTTGGTTTGAGGGGAGCTCATTCAAAATCCAAGCGAACCCAACTACAGGAGATAATATGAATAATTAGGCGGAATTAGGCATCAGTGCTGGATTACAGGATTAAAGCTCCTGGACGAAGGATGACAAATAAGCTTCGTGTTTATTACCGTCGTACTCATTCGTTCTTCTGGCCCGCCTCCTCCTTCCTCATTTTCAAAACCCTTCCGCCTCATCCAGAAGCGTCCTTGTAATTAAATCCAGGATTTTACTATCCTTGGCGGCCTTTTTCTTAAGATAACCCCCTCTCATTACCGTGTCCTCCGTTTTTTAAATGGAACAAACAACAATTCCAACGGATGGAACGTTCATTCTCATTATTAATGTATGCGCCGCATAGCAATTAAAGCACAGCATGAAGTTTCATAAGGATTCTTGGAATTTTAAAGATAAGGAATGAGTCGAAGGTGCTTCTGCTTACATTAAAAAAACTACTTTAATTTTTTAAAACTCCCCCTAAACAAAGGACGGGAAGCATTGCACATGTGACACTTTGGGCTTTGTACCCTTATAACCTAGGCCACCTTATAAAAATGTAAGCAGGAGTCTAGTCCATAAATCCAAGGAGTGCGTTTGATAAGAAAAATCGAGAGTTGTAATGTTTGTGGAGCATTTTCGCCACTGGAATACTAAAGGATTTGCATGAATGACTGAGCATTGTGGGGGATGGATAAGGGGGGGGGGGGAGAAGATAGGGACGGGACGTGGCGTGGGCTCGACGGCACGGGAGGTGGGAAACGTCTTCCAAAAGTATCCTTGCAAATTCTCACCAAGATACATACACCTTTACGAGGACGAACGATGGTGGATAACCACGGAACTCAATCCGCATCGCAATATAAGTGGCATATCTTGAGAGCCAAGGCATTTGGCTTACGTCATCCCCCTTCCCTTGTAATGTGTCTTAATACTATGATCCTGTCAAAACTCCGTCTTTCGGGGGAACTCGCCCCTTCCCATAACCTCTTTCAACCAATAAATAATCAGTTTCCAGTCACACACACACACACTTTTTTGGAACTCATCGTGTCATCAACGATGACGACGGTTTTTCAACCCACGACTTTGACCTTCCGCGCGTTGGCTCTTGTCCGGAAATATTAAACGGCGGACATGGGGAGGGAGGGGACACAAGTGACAGGTTTACAATTGCTGACACATTTCCCAACGCAGTCGGTGTAATTTAAAATTTTGTCGTGCTTGGGCCATGGCTGCAAGTTTTACGACACCCACACCTAAGGAAACATCGATTGAGTTCCTGGATTTGCTAGAATGTTTTAGATTCTATATATATATATATATAGGGCCTTGGAAATTATATTTTGAAATCCAAAAAAGAATATTTTTGCCAGAATTGGAGTTAACAAATGTTGAATACTTATGTAGTTGTATTAGTCAATAACTAATTTCGTGCATGATGGAATACAAATTATTTGAAGAAAAAAACATACATACGTTCCTACTCAAATAGCACCGGTCCACAATTTGCTCCTTGGTCTGGAAATTATAAAGTTTAACAATGTCTGTTCCATTCCTCTTCATTTTAAAATCAATGGATTTTGCATACACAAAACACTAATTTGACCTCCGTGCACTAGCACTTCTTTGAATGCCTATTTTTAATTAACAACTCAACATTTAGCCGCCACTTGACCCAATTATCACTCCCTCTCCTGACTAACACATTCTAAATATTTTAATGCCCGTCAAAGACTGTGCCGAATTTGGATAATAGACTTGCTCTTTTAAAAGGACGACAATCTCAACCCTATCACCTCGTTTCCCCTTATCTCCTGTTGATTTAAGGATACATGAACAAATTTACTCAACAGTTTAGATGAGGACTTGCGGAGGTTTAAATAAACTCGTCAAGCACCCAATATTGCAAACCCGTCAATCAAATCCTAATTAACATTTCTAACATGTTATAATTAGCTCCCGTGCCGCTCCGTGGACAAAGTATACACACACACGTTTTTAAAAAAATCCATAAATGCAACTCTTGATTTCATAAATGGCAAGGTCCCATTAATTACACCTGGGTTAGTTCCCAGTCCTCCGCGCGGCATTTCAAATGCAGGCCAAAGCCCAACACAGGCTAGGCGGTTTCAAGTTATTGTTTGCTAAGTCCGGAAATTCAATTTAAATTGCACCCGAGTTTAAGTCTATGTGTCCAGCCAATCACATTGCAAATTAATTGGGATCTATTTTCTTGCCGGAATTCAACAGGAGCCAGCAAGCATCGGGGAAAAATCAGATTCGAATTCATGGATCGGATGGGATTGTATTACATTCCACATTCACCCGTGCCGTGCCATACGAATTCAACCAGCATTTCCCTGAATGCGAATGCGTTTGAACTCATTTTCCTTTGAAAACAGTTTAAAAAAACGAATGCGAAATCATTTCCTTCTACTGTACGTACATACCCCTCTCCAAGCTAAGCTTTAATCCAACGAAAGGAAGACTCAATAGCAGCAATCCTAATCAGAAACCCTTGTTAGCTTCTCAAATCAATACTATATCATTCTATGCCCTGCATTTCGAATTTGATTTGCGTACGTGTACGTACCGCAACTTGAAGGGCTCACTACTCAATCAAAATCCTGAAATAGTAACCACCAATATATCCCGTACATCTAAAATGTCTTATGATAACTAAATGGGACTTAATTCTTAACTTATTAAGCGAATGTCAATTTCCTGAGACAAGAATAGCTACCCTTGAAAGAAATGTCTTTCATCGCAACATAAATTTTTATCATTTACTCAACCGACTCCCAAAATGCACACCTTTGGAAAAAGACGTACTAAAATTTGATTTGTTTTAAAATGTCAACATGGATATTTGAGGGGGAAATCTGTGTGGTACAGCTAGAACAGTGTATTGTACATTATTAGTTTCCATTTTCCCCAGCAAAGGGAAGGAAGTGAGTCCTTCGACTTCCCGCCTTGTCACCATGAATACTTTTAAGAAGATCCATTTGAGCTTCCAAGCATGGCCAAGAAAACTTTCTTCCCTGCTCGTCCGTATGCTTCCTCCTGCACTTTCCTCCACATTCTGGAGTGAGGAAAATGTGCTGATGAAAATTAAAACCCGAGGCTTCTACCCTGGCTTGACGAGCCACCTTCAATGGAGGACGGAACTCAAACGAGTCTCTTTTATAATATCCAAAGGCCGCGGATCTCAAGATCCTTTGCTTCCAATTGAATTGAATACATTAGCAGACAGAGTGACCGACGGTACGCGTACGTAACCCTTCATCCCTTCAAGGCACTCACTCATTAAAAATTTACCAAAGTCAAGTGAGTCCGTCACAAGGAACTCATTCCTTCCCGCCCAACAAATGGGTGTCTCCGCAACTGATCTTTGTAATTGCTTTCTTTTCTCCATTTCCACCCTCCCCATTTAAGGAAGGGGGGATTCCTTGGAAATCAGGGAGTACAGACGGAATCCTTAATATCGTTCGCCGCCGTGTCAATTCCCATAGCACTACTATACATACCTACATAAGGGGAATGGGGCTATTACATTAACAGGTGAGGGCCTATTAAACTTTGTTTAATTCCACTAAAGGAAAACACTGTGCTGAGGCCGTCGCGTCACGCCGCGCTGAAATTCAAATAGAATTGTCCCATCCTCCACAATTTCTGACATTGGGGAAATGTGAGAATTAAAAATAAATGAGCGAGAACTAGCGAACAAAGGACAGGGAAGTAAAAGGGAAATAAAATAAACAAAAGACTCTCAACTCACCTGATCCGAGCAAATGATATTATTTTTTGCATGAAGTGTATCATACAACTCTGGTGGTCCATTGGAGAAATTCCGAAGTCTCATCGGTCGCTTGTTGAAGGGACAGGAATTGGCGGACAGTTTACGATTAATGACCAGAGGACCACCGTCCAATGTTGGAAGGAGTGGAGTCGTCATCACCGTTTTCTTTGGACTGACGTCTCCGCCTTGACTCTTGACCAGAATTGGACTGTCTTCACTTTTTAAATTACTTAGAGATGAAGATGTCGTCGTCATGGAATGGGCATTGGCTCCACTACTACTACTACCCCCTACCACAACCCCCACCTCAGCACTATGATTTGGTGTAGGGGAACGAAAATTAGGTGTAGGGGGTCCAGGATTCCTTGGGGTCAGGGTCACCAAAGGGGTTGAAGGGCCACTCCTTGCTCCAACTACCCCTCCCCCACTCGCAGAACTCTTATCCTTCATAACAACAACGAAGGAACTTGCAATTGTGGAGAGGCGCGAAAGCCAGAGCCCAATCGTCCTTTCCCACCCCTCGTCCTTCTCTGAGCCACTTTGAACTGGAAATGTCCTCCTCATTCTACCCGGGATTCGGCCCTGTCGGTTTCCTCCACCTTCAGAAGAAGTCCGTCGTCGTCGTCCCAAAGCAAATCGTCCCGCCACCACCCGCCTCCTCGTCCCGCCATAACCAACAACACAAGAGGACGACGGATCCTCCCCGACGACTCTGCTGTCCCATCCTCAATTGTCTTCTCATTCATTCCCTCATCGGACCAACGGCATTTAGTACAACAGCACAGCACACTCGCCCTGGACAACTCAGGATCTTAAAAAGTCGGGCATGGTTCTTGTGATTTTCCTACGTATGAAATCAAGTCTAATCACTCCAAGCACATAACACATCAAAAAGCCCTCCCTGCCCCAACCCCTCCTTCAAATCTTTGGTCATAAGATTTTCACCACCATCACCTCCTTTCTTTCCGTGTCCTTCCCCAGCCAAAATTCATATCACAATTTCCCGTCGATCCCCGATAATAAACACTCACTGAAGGAAAGTGCGGGAGGGGGGGGGGGGGGAGGTTTCCTTACTTTTTGTTTTGTAGTCGTCACAATGTTTTCTCCAATGACAAAAAATGGCCTTGTGGCTTTATGTATGGATATGTTCATTTACATTACACATGGGGAAAAGACATGGGAATCTTTTGTATTGTGTGCAATGCAAATGCACTGCTATTATACAAATTTATATGAGAAATGTTCCTCATCCTGTGTAATTTTACATACAAGAAAGGAAATCTGTAGGACTTTTAAAAGCCATTTGTCAAAGGAAAAAAGAATCGTACAGGTATCCCGTTGGATTGTCATTCCCGGTGGAAAGAAAGGACCTAACGAAGTTTACTATGTCAAAAGTTAAGTAGCCTGGAGAAGTGGGGGGAATGACAGGAAGTGATATACATGCATTTTTTTTTCCAGTCCTCGACCTACACATACTAACGGACGCGGAGGATGAGAAAGTACATATGTAATGTACATATGTACGTACGACTAGCACAAGTTTTCCCTGATGCTTCCTTCCCTGTATGTAATGTAATTTATAACATATCAAATGCTGGGATGTAAATGAGAAAGGAGGAGGGGAAAGTGATTCCCTGCAGTGGAAAGGCCTGTTTTCCTTTGCTCGGAGCCCTTGATGCGGAGGATCCTCGCCACTTACCCCCGATGAAGGAAATCCTGGGTCCCCTCCCCCCAAATACACGCCCAATTAAATAATTTTCTCTGAGAGAAAGTAAAAGTTCTTGATGGGCTTTTGGCTCTCCCATTCGTGGCTCCGCTAATTACTGGCCTCGTACCATAACGTACCGTACGTACGTACGTACGTACACTTCAAAGTCCCACACCCGACGGATTCTTCTTACCTTTTTTTTCTCATTTAAATCCGTCCGGTGAATATGGGATTTTAAACGGACGGACTGGCCTTGGATGTTTGGATCTTGTATTTGTGTAAGGTTAATTTTGTGCGGAGGCGGGAGTCGGGTAACTGCGATAAACAATGAAGTGACTGGATACGGTACGTACGGTTGTAGGAATAGGGTTTAAGAAGGAAAGGATACATTATTTGGATGGGAGGGAGGGTACAGGGAAAAGTGTGATCACAAATGCAGAGGATCGTATGTGTATGTGGGTGGCTTGGCCACCACGCCTTCCCCAGTCTCGTAAATTTCCTCCCGTGAAATAAACACGGGAGACAAAGCGGACGGCTGTGAAGGAACGCTGGTGGTTGGGAGTTTGGAAGTACAAGAATAATTGGAAATGGCTCCGTGGCATCAGCGAACGCTAAATTAAACGCTGGCCCCACACTTGCGTCATTTCCAACATCTCATCTTATGACTTACGATACGCATTTATAGTTTAAAATACAACACTGGACGACTTAGCTTAGCTTTGAATTTATAAATAAATAGATAATTTACCAAATCCTGTAAAGTGAGCTTTATACGAATGATATAAAAAAAAAATGTGGATTTCCCAGCCCTGACTTTCACCACACAAGGGTAATGGTAATGGTCCACTCCAAAGCCCTGATTTCAGGGTAGGATTTTCCTATCTTTTGCCCGTCTGTCTTCAGGGACCCCGGATTCATTAGCACGGGAAGCAATTGGAGCAAAAAAAAGTTTCACTTTTGCTATTATAATCCACACACACGACCACACCGGACGCGAGGAGCCCTTAATTTGAAAGTCAACTCAAAATATGTAATGTACGTAACGTACGCACTCTAACAACCCCCCACTCAATTTCTTTTCGGAGCAAAGAACGAGGGATTCTTAAGATTTCTTGAGGAAGGATTTCCACCCTTCTTCCCACCTGACTTCATTTTTACCGACTGCCAATTCCCGAACATGTTCCAAATGTTTATTTGTCAGTTTCTCTGGGTTTTTTTGGACTGACTCCGTCTGGAAGAACATAGGGAAGTGGAGGGACTCGTTAAATATCCCGTATCGTTTGTACGTGGCGTGGGTTCCTTTGTTTGTAGAAATGAGATTTTTTACATTTCCCCATGCAAATTTGAAGGGATTGGTGGGTTTGGCTCGTGATTTCCTGGAAGGTGAAGACGGGACGGGACATCCGAATCCAACTCAATAAAGTGATTCCCAACCCCATTTCCGCACCCAGTCACATTGTGTCACTTCCCCGCACCCACTTGACTACTAAAGGTAGTATTGTATATGTACTTTTCCAATCCCAATTCCGTTGATTCCGCTCTTTTGCCTTTCCCAGCTCAGACAAATGTTTACATGGACTCCTCTGGACCAGGTGGATCTGATCCCGGATTTCAACACTTTCCAAATCCATGTCGTGTACTTGCACATGTACTACATGTGTCCATCGTGTATGCAAGATATGCACATGTTTCTGTGTTGTGTTCCATTGGCCGTTTTCCCTTTTGCCCCTTTACCAAAATTGAGAAGGCTTTCAGTTACAAGGCGCCAAAAATATTTCATCAATTTTGCGGCCCATTATTTCAAAAAAGAAGTTTTTTTGTTTTTCTTTGAATATTTTGTCACAACTGAATAAACCTTGCTGGAGAGGAATGGGATTTGTTTTCTTTTTTGTAAAAGTTTTTACGATTATGAGGCGAAAAAATCACATTTTCTTTTAAACTTTATTCGACTTGTGGTGCATTGTTCAATGTTTTAAGAATGACGTTTTCTGACATTCATATTTGTGAAACACAAAAATTGTATACACTATATAATCTATCAGAAATCCGAAGATCCGACCCAGGGTACCAAATTTAAATGTTTACCAGTTGAAATTCCGCTTCTATTTCGATTTGCTTGCGTTTTTTGCATGTAATTCCATGTTTTCCTTAAATGAACAGTGCACATGCAAGTTATTTGCCCTACTTCCTTTCAAATTTCTTTTCTTAATAGAATCCACGGATACAAAAACTTATGAATGTAGTTCCCAAACTTTGGAGCGAGTGGAAGCCATATTTTTGTGAGGTTGTGACTTTTCTCCCTGATAAATGCTAGATCTCAAATGGTGGTTCGGGTACTTTAATGTGCCATAAAAATGTTGTTTACCAATCTAAAATCGGTTAAACCCCTGTCCATCTCCTTCTTTACCTGAAGAAAACTCGGATACTTGAGTTTCCGATTAAGATCCCCTTCCGAAGTTCTCCAGCTTAGACAGAAATCTTATTTTTGTTGAGTGCAAATTAAGGTCTTTTGGGAAGAGAAAGGGAGGGAAACCAGCCTTGAAGTCATGACGGAAATATTTCGGTCCACAAAGTACTACGTACAACACAGAATATAGACAGGCCCACCAGAATGATGTGGGCAGCAGAATATATATACTATATACGTAAGGAAGGGAATGACGTCCACCAAGACTTGACGAGGATGAGAAAACTGAATCAATTTTTTTCTTTATTTGTTTGTATTAGAAGGATTTGGGGGATGGGAGTCTTAAGGATTCGGATCCTTGGCCGTTCCTACAATTTCTGTTCCAATTCCGTCTTCCTACCTGGAAATATCTTGAGACGTTGACTAAGGGGAGAAAGAATAGGAGCTATGCTACACTACAGCTACATGACAGCATATGAAACTAAAAGGTGTTGAAAATGATCAATCAATTGAGACAGAAGGAAAAAGTTTGATACGACGACAACTTGATCGAAGACAAAGTTCCGTCCGTTTCCTCGTATTCCTCTGAGGGCATTCCAGCCCTCAACGTATCAAATCTGACGCACAGCCGCTCGGCCACGGCCACCTTATGAAACCTCCTGTAAAATCGACTGTTTCCTTTTTTATATTTTGACACATTCTTGAAAAGGTTTCTGAGAAATCCGTGAGGTCAGTACGACATATTTTTATGTTAATTACACATAAAATCAATGCCAGGATGCCGACAAGGAGCTCCGGCCATTGTCATTGTTAATCTAAGCAGAGGGTGGATGAGATTAGAGTCCATCCCGAGAACTTATCAGTTGTGAATATCAAATTTTATGCGCTTGGATTTGAGGCAACTCCTTTCCTTCAAGGGCACATGCTAATTCATACATTTTGGTGGTACGGATGACTTGAATTGGAATTTAAGTCCAGCAAATATGTATTTTTAGTAGAAGACAAGACAATATGTTTCTGGAATATCAAATCAACATTTTGATTATGCACAGGGATATGCGCTAGTGACATATTTTAATTTTTTGAATAATTATTTACATAAAAATTGGTATTGGTATTAAATGATGTATTGTGTTTTCCATGCACTTTCTTGCTTCATATTTCTTACAAAAAGGGACTTTAACTTTTTTTTCTCTAAAGGGAGCTGTAAGATACAAGGAATAACTCGCCCTGCTAGTCGAGCCCGCCTTGAAACGTATCTCAGATGTCAATCGCAGCGTGGAAAATGAAACGCGCCAATTCCCAGTAAGCCTTAAATCACTTTATCGACTAGGTGAATAAAAGTAAAATGAGATTAGAGTCTTCTTGCGAATTAAATTTCCATTGAAATGTGACAGGTTAAGGGAGAGGGGAACTGGCTCGTTGTGACGCTAACGATCTTCCGGAGACAATAATTTTATAATTGACACTTCGGCCACCTTCAACTCCCCAACCCCTTGAAAGAATACACGGGAAGGAATTTTGAGAATTTCACCACTCATGGGATTAAGGAGGAATTTAAAATATAATTCTCTCTTGATACTGTCAACGTTTTGTCAACATCCGTTCCCTGATGTATGATGGGATCATTTTAGGCAGCGACAGCCACATAGCCTTCGTGTTTAGCATGCAAAATTCAAACACTTTGCCTATTATGTTTATTCCAACGAGATGGATAGGACAAAAGTTACCAAATATTTTATGAGTATTTTAACACAGAATTAATTCCTCTCTGTAAAGATCATTAATACTTAACACATTTCCAGGAAACTGTGTCTAAGCTGATTTCTCGCATTTCACAAGATTCTTATGCATTGTAAAGAAATAGAGAGCCCTCGACAATTGTGGGATGCAAACACGATGCAAAGTATGCATTTTTCAAGATTGCTTTCAAATGCACTTGAAACTTGAACATTTCATTATTGCAATTTTGATATTATATCACATGTACCCACTCTATGATTTTATCAAAATATCATACATTTTGATTTTATTAAATCGTGTTGACTGATTTGATCTCAAATTTAAAATCCCATGACTCCATATATACCCACAACACAAGGACCACTCCCCATCTTCATTTGCTCTGACATTTCTTCGAATCTCACCCGTTCGTTATCCGCTTTTGCTTTGCTTTGCAACGTAGTATGTAGATATCCCTTCAACCAATGCAATGGATGCTAATAAAATGTGTTTTGCCAGTAATGGTCCTTTCTCTGTATTTATTTAAGCAAAGGATTATGATTTTGGTTAAGGACATTGTGCGATGTGGTGTGGTGGGGCTTCTCCTTCTTAGGAATGGTAGGACGACGGGATTTATTACACAGACAAGATTCATCCATTCGCTGAATCCCAGCCAGGTAAATCTCCACCGTCCGTCTACCACCGCATCTTCCTCAGTACAAAGTGGGAAAGGGAGCTTTTGATCGAGTAGAAAAAGTTCAACCACCTTCATAAAAATTCTTGAGGAAGAGTTTATAGTTCAAAAGGATGCGGGCAGTATGAGATGGATTTGACTGCACAACACGGACGGACGCCCTTTCATTTGATTCCTTGTCCTGGGCCACACTTTTATTAGTGTATTTGTTAGCACAGAATTAAATGGAAACTTAGCATTGGCATTGCCTACTTTGCATGAAGGAAGGAAGGAATTGAATGATGCGTTTTACTTTTGAAGGAAAACATTACTCAGGCCTCTAGAAATCTTGGCTAGGATGCCATGCCTGCTGCTGCGGAGCGATGTTATGTCACCATTCATTCCCAGCGCCTCCAACCTTTCATTATTTTGGTTCAAAATATGGATAGTTATTTGTATTTGTATAACAGCTTAGTTTAAAAAAGTGTTTTTATGGATTATACTAGTGTTTTATGGTCATTGAACTTAAGGGCACACGTTATGGATTATACTAGTGTTTTATGGTTATTAAACTTAAGGGCACACGTTATGGATTATACTAGTGTTTTATGGTCATTAAACTTAAGGGCACACGTCATAGTAGCTTACAATTAATGTTTACACTATTTGATACTTGAAACATTTTTTATTTTTGAATTATCTGTAATCTAAAATGCTGGCTAATTTTTAATAAAAATGCGCCATAGTATTACTGTGTATAGCAGCCTTCCCAATGGATCACATTCGCTTTCTTGGAGTTTGCAACGCTTCAAATCCCAATTCCCTTTCCTGTAGGAATGATTTCCTTAACGACTGGTTTATAATGGACTCAAGACTGGTTTAACAATTCCAAAAGAAGACGAAGACCGTCCGTTCAAGTTTATTTAATTAGACATAAAATAACTTGTTTCCTTGAGATGAAAACGGTCCTTCATGTCCAATCCGCCCCTTTTGTAAGTGAATTAGCTGACCTACAAAAAATATTATTTAATGCCTTTGACTGACTCCGTGCGTCTTCGTAACGGTTTATCAAATCATCTTCAGTTTCATTTGTTACGAACGGCTCACGTTTGTTTGGCATTGGCTTCGGTGTACTGTACTTCCATGCAAATTTTCTACCTTCCCTCCGACCGAACCCGTCGATTAAAGCGAACAAGTTCTCATCTTGTAAAATGATGGCCCGATCCACACGGCACGGCATGGCACGGCACGGCGCGTACATATGTAGTATTAGTTACTGTACTTCCCATTTCCTTATTGCAAAAATGAAAATCCTTTGGATGGATGCGACAAGAAAGAAGGAAATGTCCCCCGCCCGCCTTTCATCGGATCAAAATTTTACACATTCGAAATTGTATTGGATTTAATAGCAAAGGGAAGGAAGGGGGTGTTGAAAATGCATGAATGAGCACTTTTATCCAATTGATTTACAAAGAAATTCCTATCCTACGACGACGACAGTAATAAATATGTAAGTGATAATGGTGAAAGGTTGTGGTGGAAGTGTTAAGGTGGGGGGACGCGACGTACACAATTATGTGTTAAGCCCATTGTTGCAAGGGTTTTACACTTAGCGGAATGCGTCATTAAACAAATCCGACATCCTTGGAATATGAAATGAATCCCAGGGGGGAACCGGTTACTCCTTTACCCGTAATAGTGAACTTTTGGTCAAAATCAATGCCTATTAATTGCCCGCCAGGTGGATGATCATTTCCGTCAATGATGGGGATCCTGTATGATTAATGCATGGCAGTGCGGCTAGTTTGAAAAAGTCTAGACGGAAGATAGTATATGCTCAATTGCTCATCGGAGTCGGAGTCCATGGCCATGGGGTTTTAGCATAAGCAATGGTTCATATAAATTTTGCAATGGGGACCTTAAGTTTAGAAAATCTGCTGTGGCTGGCTGTCCTCTCCGATCTCCTTTTCAAAAACTAAAGTCCCGTCATCTTATTAACAAGTTATAGGATTTGAAAACTTTGCAAATTTGATTTAAATAATTTACTCAGGACCTGAGGTACTAACGGGAAATCTCCTCGTCAAACTAAGATATTTTTCTTTAATGGCTTTACTAGCTCTCAGATTTGAAGTTAAGAATTTGATTTTAGAGGGGTTCAATTTCATTCCCAAAATTAAATGTGACGTGACTAATTGATGTCACATTTACTCATTAATTACTTTAATTTTGGATTTTGTGAGATCTGTCATTCTATTAAAAATTCGGAGGATATACATGCAGTGTTTGTTACAGACAATCTTTTCTTATTCCACGCTCTTTTAAGTGCAAAACGGAAGGAAAGGTATTTTGATGCCCCCCTTCCTTTGTGAATGATTGCCCCATGGATTCGGATCCACAGAAAAAGCATTGGAAAGCATAGGAGCGAGAGGATGGAATTTCCATCTCATGTGCCACACACATCTTCATGTGGCGGGATGAGTAAATCTAGTTTTACAATGCAAATCGGATCGGGTTTTTTTTCAAGGAAGAAGGGAAGAAGTTCTCAAAGTCACTTAGGCTTACAAAGTCCGTCTCCTCTCTCCTTGTAATGTTATACTCTCGTGTTGTGTGTCAGGGGACATCCATTCGGTCGTCGGGCAAGCTATTCTTTCTTTCGCCCACACTATGAAATCTATTTTTTTGTTAACTTTTGGATTTTGAATTAAATGAGAAACCAAAACGGGGTGTGGATTTTTCGTTTTTATTCCCCACTCCCACCCAGTTTCCTTTTCAGATTTAAATCGACTGGGTCGGAAATAATAGGACTTGTTTCATGGATGTAGCTAGGGTTTTCTTCCTTCGATTCTATTGTCAGTCGGAGTTGAAAATGCACGGATCCTTGTCCAAAGTGAAATGTCGTCCGGACACTTGCTGTACATTTGGATAAATTTATGGCAATTGGCAGTAGACGATTTTCCATTCCCACTTTACATCTGCTGGGAACAAGTGCTGTCCTTTTTTGCTTATGATATAGTAGTATCACCGCATACAGCAGCAAGCATTTTTCCAGATGATTGAACAAGATAAAATCCATTGTACACGATAAAATAAAAATCATCTCCGATGTGAACTAATTTCCACTACTGCATTTGTATTTGAAGCATTATGGAACAGAGGAGTAGCAGTTCCCGGCCAAGGTCAAGTCAAACCTCCAGCCAACCACCGCACATGGACTCATAGGAATTGCCCAACATCCCGTCGTGTGTCAAGCAATTCGAGGAAAGGAAACTCCTGTTGTCATAATAACATTAGGCGTTAGTCAGTTAAACCAATCCAAGGCGGTTTTTTTCCGAGAATGATGGGAAACCATGGAAGAATTTGAAAAAGTTGCTTATTCCACATACACACACACACACGGCCTCGTCACTTTCAGGTTTCGCCTTGTTCCAAAAGCTTTGCGACCTTTCTTTAGACCAACTTACTTTTTATTTGAAGGGTTTCATTCCAATGTGGGGAAAAAAGTTAAATTATTATTGCTCCGAATACATTTTATTCCATGTTATTTCCATTCTCGTCCATGTACTTGCAGGTACTTTGAATCAAAATTGACATGGACATGACAGGTGCTGTCATAAGGAATCCATCCATCCATGCAACTCGACAAAAATGCAAATTGGGAATTCCTTTTATTCCTTACATATTGTAGACTCCTTCAGCCCCCGGCCCAGCCCGGCCATAAGAATTGCATTGAGGGTTGTTTTTTAAAGGAACGAAGCATTACTTTGTTTGCTTACATAACCCTTTATCCACGGGAGCATGAGAATCAGGGATGGAAGCCATCAATACATGAAGAAGAAAAAATCTCCACCTTTAAAAAGTAAGTGGGGGCATGTTTTTCGCAATTTGGATTTGGATTCCTAAACCCCTGACTTGGCCGCGGCTGTCGCCCGCCACCGCCGCCGCCGTCGTCGTCCCTCCAACACAACACGAACGAGCGACTTGGTTTTACATCCCCAACTTAACTGCGGCATTGGCAAACATTGTTGTTGAAGGGAGTTTGGAGTCGTATTGTTGGGTTAAAGGAGTTGAGGGAGGGCGACGACGACGACGACGAGAAGAAAAAGGAAGCGAAGGTTTGCAGAGATCCGCATCCTCATCTTTGGAGTCGACGACGTGAGAAGGAAACCGGGCCTACAAACTCCGTCCATTCCGGCAAACATTTTTTGATACAAAAAGTACATTCCACTCAAGTACGTTCACCTTCATCAACTTAAACGTAACGTACGGAAGCACTCCTTCCATGCATTTGATCAGGAGGCCTCCCATTCATTTCCACTAACTCACTACGAAGCACCAAAGGATTTCCTTCCTGGACTTGAGACCAGATTTTTTTTCCAAATTTTTTTATTGGCCTATTCAAAATTAAAATAATTGTTAGTAGAGGAATTGCTTGCTGGTACGGAGAAGTGAAGTGGTGTTTTTGACTTTGGTCTGGACTCCGGATTTTGTCAAGAAGGAGAGAAGAATTTTGTCATTTTTTTTCGAGGAGGAAGTGTCGTCGTCGTCATCTTCCTTACCCGGGTGAGTCTTGATCTTGGCTAGCGTATTTGTAATCTCTTAGCTCTAATAACTAATCAGGTCGCGTCCGTGGTCATTGGGGGAGGAAACCCATGAAAACTTTTAATTTCTCCTTTCTTAGTTTTATTCTCGGGCTTTTTGATGGTTGGCCGGGATTTGTAGTCATCCAAGGAAGTAGTAATGAGTGTGAATTACCGGAATGGGTTGACATGGGTTTAAGGCTCCGTGGGTGATTTTGGAGTGGTGAAACTAAACGCCGACTCTTGGCTTTCTTCGGTTTCTCACATCTCCGCCACGGAGTTGGTCAGGGCGAGGAAGTAGTAGTTTTCCCTGTAGTTTTACGATCAACTTTCCTTCCGTACTCATTCCATGTATGGTTTGAGCTTCGCCTTGTGTATTTGTGTCTTTTTCAACTTCCTTAATCCAATGTGGGAAGGAAAGGCGGAAGCGGGGGCTAAGGGCTTTTTCTTAAATTGATGATAGGAGCATTTGATATCGTAGGATGAGGAGGGTAGAGGATTTTATTTTTAAATTCTGCTGGACACTATGTATAGAATTTAGCAGGGATATAAGAGACAGTTCTCATTTTCCCCCATTTGAAAGGGTTTTTGCAATTATTTTGCAGCCAAAAGCTCAGGAAAGTCAGGCAACCGCATTCTTTTTGAAATCTTAACTCGTTTTCATTATAACAAAATTAAAATTAAACCAAGGAAATGCTAGATTTTAATGTATTAGAGAATTGACGAGTTAAAAAATATAATTAGACAAGTTTGCAAAAGCGACAGAAAATAAATTTTGCACTTCCAAAAAAATTGAAATGTTTACAAAATACCCTGACGCGGCGCACGGTTCCACATCGAATCATGAACCTTCAGGACAAAAATACGGAACATCCGTGTGATTGAAATTCCAGCAAGGTCTAATCCCCAACTGTCCAACTCGGATGTCAATCACTGTCAAAGATTGCAAAAAAAGATTTGCTACTTTGTTCTTGTTCCACCGAACGGAGCATAAAAACCCTTGTCAAAAAAATGGTCATGCAACAGAATTGCATTACAGGAATGCACTGCAAGTCCGTCGGCAGGAAGAACCGATGGAGTGCAAGTGCATCCAATGATACTTGGAAAAGAACAAGGAAGACCTCAGGGAATGTGAGACCTCGCAAAAAATCATATGAAATTGCAATGATCATGCAGTACTTTACTTTGAAGATGTTCGTCGCCGGAATACATGCATGTCAATTGCAGGCGAGTTACATTGCATTGCAGGGAGAATAATAAAAGGTGCTCGTCTTCATAATTACAGTCCTTTCGCTTTGCCACTCCGTTCCAGCCCCCTGCTTATTCAATGAGTCAAAAACAAAGTTTGTTTTTCAAAACAGAAAAATAACCGCTTTGAAACTTATGTTGAATTTTCAAGACTTTTTTGCAAAGTCTTCGACCTGGGGGAGGTTACCTCAAAAAACAAAATAGCTGCAGGAATTCAAATATTCAATATTTGCAAAGAATGACGTGACTATGACGTGCTTTGCAAAAGTGCAGACTTGCAATTTTTTGTGCATACAAATAAAGGATTATGAACCGGGAAATGAGAATTTGTTTCCCCTGAGAACCCCCATGTCCCCACAATCTTTAAGCATCACAATGTCAAATTATTAATAGCAAAGGAAAAAAGGGGATTTTTCTTTAATATTTTTTGGGGAATGTATTGCGTGCTTGGACTTACGGGTTGAAGTGCATGACAGGCGAGCAATAATTGTGGACGGGGGAGGTTGATACTCTGACGTGACTTGGTCGGTCGTCGTGTGGTGGATAAAGTTAAAAAGGCGTCAAGCGTAACAATAACACTG